>JASFDH010000062.1:0-41206 GCA_036937195.1 Nidularia pulvinata | reverse complement strand
GGATCCATTCGAGTCGAGCATATACCCACGGAACAGATGCCAGCAGACGCACTAACGAAGGGTCTAGGGCGACAAAAGCTTTTAGTTATGCTAGGATTACTTGGACTTTCATATACGTGACATGTCGAGGGGGAGTGTTGTCGTATACGGCATAGTCACTACAGGAGTACATTACATAATTAGCGTAAAAGTAATCCTGGGGCAACTGTCAAAGTTCTTCCAACTTTGACCGTCGATTCCTAGGTGAGATATTCCCTACGTACATACCTCATATATACTTCAACTTTGACCGTCGATTCCTAGCCCGTTTCGGTCTTCGCTCTCGCATACCTCAACAATGGCCTCAGAAGGTGGGCCTTGCAGTGAAAAAACCCTCCAGAATTGGGTTCTCTGGCCACAGTGACATACACAGTAGCAAAAGCTGCAATTCATCCTCCCAATCCTTAAGAGATGATGGCTACTGTAAACTAGTGCATCATGCTTTCATCCTTCTAATTAATATCACTCACAGACCATGGTACCCTCTTCCTTCCTCTCTCACTCCCGCCCCACTCTCCTGACACTATCTAGCCCCTGAACCATGAATAAATATTCATCTCATAGAGTACATGGCCTCAACTCCCAATACAGTGACCATGTCACAAACTTGTTTCCAGGGTATTACCTGGAGACTCCAGGCAGATAAAATACATGGTAGGGCCAGGGAGAATAATTGGGGGCTCCAGAGATATCTCTGGAAACATGTTTGAGCACTACCAAGGATAAGAGGTCAGAATGTATGATAGCTTCAGCTTATGTGCTGTGCCTCCTTCATTCCTGATGTCCAATTTACAGATGATGATTAGTGGATTAAATTCAGAGGTGATGGTATGTGGTACACAGCCTTCTGACTGGAGATCACATTGAGTGCAAATAGTGACAACAAGGGAGATGTTAGACAAGTAGAAATGAACAAGAGTAATCTGAGGTAACTTATCCACTAGTTAGGGGATAGTAGAAATGTTCAATAATTAACAAACCAAAGTTGTACCATACATTTGAAGTACTTAAATACTGAAGGATATAAGCACCCAGAGTAAATATGCCAAGTACTTAAATCATATTAGTGAAGTGGAAAAGTAAGTGGGTCAAAAGAAAGAGAAAATATGAAAAAAGCTAAGGAGTATGAACTGAATGTTAATGCAGAGGAATTATACTATGAATAGGATAGTGTCTGTGGCTGAAACATAGTAATCACAAAAATGGAAAAAGACCAGAGTAAGTCTGAGTAAACCCAGAGATGAGCAGAGTTTCAGGAGAATGTCAGGATTGATTGTAAGCAGTCCAGAGATGATAAGTACTGAATTGTACAGTGATATGACAGACAATCATGAATGTAAGATCCTAGGCACTGCCATTGTAGTTCAAGCATAGCTGAAAAATGTGCAGGCCTGGGAAATGGATGCCATGCTCAGAAGTAGAATTGGATGTGCAGACTTGGGAAGGATTGAGCAGTTGTGCATCTCTGGAAGGAGTGGGAGATGTTGCAGGCTCTGAAGAGAAATTAGAAGGCTTGAAGATGTGGAAAGGGTCTGGAGGAACATGCAGATGTGGGAAATGGATTGAAAGGCTTGCAGGTGTGAGTGAGTCCAGAAGATGTTGCCTACAAGAGAGGGCTTGCAGAATCACAGATTCAACAGAGGAACTTCAAGCTCCAGAAAGCTCTATAAATGGCCTACCTGCCACTATATAATTCTGAGGACTGGCTAAAATTGCAAGAAGCATTCATGGCACCAGTTTACCATGTTTTATTTGACTACAGAGAATTTTAGGGGAAAGTCATCATTTAGGAGCCCCTCTTTGAATACCCATATCTTGGTATTCCTTGGCCCATTTGCTGTTGGTAACATTATCTTCTGATGGTGCTCTTAATCCACAGCATGACTTTCCAGGAGTTCACTGAGAAATATCTATCTCTGTTAGCAATTTAACTGAGCAGTTCACTCATGACTTAAGTATTCTATGTATGAGCATCCAATTTATTATTTCTAGATTTACAATAACATAGAAATGATCAAAAGCAACATAAGTATATGAAAGAAGTACTTCAAATGTACAATCAAGTGTAAAGAAGAGTGAAATATAGCAATTAATTTGAACATTCAAGATAATTCAGCACTAAAACATCTAGTCCAGGGTATGCCATGGAAAAAGTTATTGAACTCCAACTTTAACATAATTTGATTTCCAAGAATATTTACAATTTCATCATCACATAAGCACAATCTGAGATGAGGTGGAACCCAGAATAAAAGACCAAGATCATTGTGGACCCAGCCATTAGAGCTACATGAGTGAAGTATGTTTGAGCCTCCAACTTCCCCAAGCTGGCATGCAAGGTCATAAGGATTGATAAGAGGGGAGAAATTTGGCCTTTTCTGCTTTAAATTCTGTATTGTAGAGCCACAAAGATCAGAAAAGCCAGTTTCAGGACTCCAGAATCTGACTATTGGATCATGTGTGTCAGAGACCACTTTCTTTCTGTCAGGAGAGGATGCAATAGATATGACTGAATCTGAATATCCTTGAAAAGGGCCAGTTATGAACTTTCCAGTTTCAGTATCCCAGATTCTAATTGTTTGATCATATGAGCAAGAGACCACCTGCTTTCCATCAGGGGAAAATCCAACAGATGTCACCAAATCTGAATGGCCTTGAAAGGGACCAGCTATGGTCTTGCCAGTTTCAGCATGCCAGATTCTGATTGTTTTATCATATGAGCCAGAGACCACATGCTTTCCATCAGGAGAAAATCCAACAGATGTCACCCAGTGTGAATGCCCTTCAAAGGGACTAGCTATGGCCTTGCCAGTTTCAGCATCTCAGACTCTGATTGATTGATCATATGAGCCAGAGACCACCTTCTTTCCATCAGGAGAAAATTTAACAGATGCCACAGAAGATGAATGCCCTTGAAAAGTTTCAACTAGGGTCTTACCAGTTTCAGCATCTCAGATTCTGATTGTTTGATCACATGAGCTAGAAACCACATGCATTCCATCAGGAGAGAATCCAACAGATGTCACTGAATCTGAATGTCCTTGAAAGGGGCTAACTATGGTCTTGCCAGTTTCAGCATCCCAGATTCTGATTGTTTGATCATCTGAGCCAGAGACCACCTTCTTTCCATCAGGAGAGAATTTAACAGATATCACTGAATTTGAATGCTCTTGAAAGGAATCAACTATGGTCTTGCATCCCAGATTCTGATTGTTTTATCCCATGAGCCAGAGACCACCTTCCTTCCATCAGGAGAAAATGCAACAGATGTTACTATACTTGAATGTCCTTTCAAGATATTGATCAGAGATTGCCAGTCATCATCCTGTCCCTGCCTCACAGTCAGGCCATTAAGAAATGTCTTTCATAATGCTTCTTGATAGTTGATTTTTTTGGTGCAAATAGCATTGCTGATAGGTAAATATGTGGTGTACTTTTTGCAATTGGAGTGTGATAACTGACAATAAATCTTGCAGCATCTTTTGCAAATTTGTACACTTCCTGGTTTAGACTCTAAATGAAAAAATGTTAGAATGTAAATTTTCAGAAAGACAGCATTTACCTTAATACAATTAGCAGTTGCTTTTCTCCCTGTCTGAGCTTGTGATACTTTTCCAGTCAAGCTCATAGCTTCAGGCCAATATAAGAATTTATTCTCAAAAAATGTTTCCAGTTCCATACCTAGTTCTTCATTCCAAACCCCTTTGTCATGAATTCACCTTTTCTTTTGGCAATTATCATTATCTTATCTTCTGGACTTATCACAGGGATATCTAATCTTGGAGATAACACATGGACAACTGCATGGATACCATGAGGCAACTGTGCCCATGAGGCCAACACAAGGCTCACTTCTTTCATGATTGATTGTTACTTACATACATGATACACATGTACATGAAACATTACTTACATGCACAGGCCATGAGTAGTACATGCATTATATCCTTGGAAATATTTGATATCATCCACATGCAGAGGTACTTTGGCCAACAGAATGGTTCCAAGAATATCTCTCAGAACTTTCTGCCTACATCCCCATTCTGAAAACTCAGAATGTAAGATTTGTGAATATAGCATGTCTACATTAGAGCTTGGGTGTTGTGTTTTTCTTGTCAGAATTAGTGCTAGCTTAGATCTAGGCATGTGTTCATCTTTTTTTGGTGATAAAGTCAATAGCTGTAGTAGCCCAGATGAACAACCCAGCTACTTGGTTGGTCAACCTTTGCAAATCATCCTCCATAGGTTTTAATATGATTTTGCCAGAGAGCTGTTTAAAACTTTGCTAGAAAAAGAGGTATATATCTTGAGTAGTTGCTGGAGAGGCAGCAGCTCCTGTCTCTAGCACTATTTCCAAGCATATCTTCTTATCTTGAAATTCATCAGGCTCATGCCCAGGTCTACCTTTCACTATGAGCTTGAAGCATCTTGGAAGATTTGACCACAGTGTGAGAGTTTTAGAAATGTTTTAGTCTGAACATTCTGGGCCAAATCCAGTACACACTCATTTAGAGCATGAAGGATAATTACAGGTGGAGAACCAGCCAAAAAAATTTGATGAGTAGTTAAAGGACCAGAGATCAGGCTTTCAAAATGGAATTCAATATCATCCAATCTGAATCCAGGTTGATTCAACATTTCCAAAATGCTGCTTTTTAACCTGGGATTGTACTTGGCAAGATCATGAGCCACAGTGTGCTAAACAGCAGCAGGATCAGTGAAATTGGCATCTCCTCTCCTGAAAAAATACTAGCCATCCAATCTTTTTTGAGTAGACAGCTTTGAGACCAAGCTAGAGGCAATGGCAGAATTTCCAGAACCTGGACTGCCAGTGATCCACATGATGTTTGGAATATCAGGACCTAAGATATAATGACAGGAAAAGTAAGCAGAATTATGAAGTTTTGGCCTCTTGAATACATATACCAAAATCAGTCAGCCATGCATCAATCTTCCTAAAGACCTCTGTTCTAGTACCTTCCATGCATTTTGGTCTATACTAGCTGGCAATGTCAGTTGGCTTCAGCTCCAAAAGTTTTCCATCCATATCACTGAAAGTGTTGTAACGGATGGTCACAGCCAACATTGGTGACAGTTGAGCCTTGAATTGCAATACATGAAGCATTGTCAAACATAGTCACTTTACTGAGTGGAGGCAGTAGTTGTAGAACCTGGGATGACAATGGGTATGGTCTAGAATGTTAAATGTTATCAATGATTACTGTGAAATGTGGAAGCTGTATATGTGCACTGATTATTAGTGAGGCTTACAGATACTGATGGGGTTCAAGCTTGCTGGTGCACATTTCCAAGCATGCTAGCAGAAGCTTGTACTTGCAAGACCACTTCTGAGACCTTGCTTGATGGAACATTTATCCTGCCATATCAAATGTTATCAATGATTGCAGAATGGGCAAGAATTATGTTTGTGCATTATACCTGTCATCCACAATGTGCTGGGAACTTTCGTCTTGAATAATAGGTACCATTGTAGTGCCCTGAAGCATCAAGATCCTTGAAGTAACATGCTGAGACGCAGTTCCTTGCAAAAATTGGGTTGAGGTGGTGTTTATTCTGTTGCATTAAATGTTGTCGATAATTATGGAAAGGACGAGAATTGCGTTCGCGAACCTATCCTCTGCAACTTTTGGGGAACTTTCATCTTGAAGAGCAGCTTCATCAGTGGGTCTCACCCCAGTGCCCTGAGACATTGACATCCCCGCAACTTGCTGAGACGTAGAAACTGTTCCTTCACTACCCACTTTCTTTTTCTTCGAAGAGCTTTTCGGTTTGAACTTTGTGAGCACTTTCTTCATGGCGGTAAGAGGACAAGGGCGACATGTTATTAGATGCTGATGAGCGCCATGAGACTGATGAAGTCACGATATCATTTCCCAGGATTCATAGCCACGACGTACGGATCATGCTCACATGACTACTGCTGATATTTGTTGTTACTGCTGCGGGGCATGAATTTTCGGACTGTCAAAAATGTTGAAGAGTTTGTTAGTATATTTGAATAAAAATTTTGATGTGACAAAAAGGTTTTGTGTGTGAGAGACAAAAATCCGAGATACTGGAAACCTGTTATTATTCTGTTTGCAGGGCAAAAATATATGATAATTTCTCCATTTATAAGCACCATAAATGCAGCGAACAGCCAACCTGTTTCTCGATTGTTCCAATATGCGAAATGTTGCCATTTCCAAGAGATATGGTAACATTTCGTATATTTGAACACTCAAGAAACAGGTTGGATGTTCAATGCATTTATGATGCTTATAAATGGAGAAATTATAGTATCTTTTTACCCTGCAAACAGAATAATAGCAGGTTTCCAGTATCTCGGATTTTTGTCCCTCACACACAAAACCTTTTTGTCACATCAAAAATTTTATTCAAACACACTAACAAACTCTTCAACATTTTGACAGTCCGAAAATTCATGCCCCGCGGCAGTGTGTATTGAAAACATTACCATTCTACGTACCAGTGTAATCGGCGGTCTACGCCGTCGTAGTACATAATAAGATATCTATCTAATTATAACCGCCAGCTTCCACACCTTTCCAGCCTTCGCACAAATCTAATCACCGTCGTCGGCAAGCATCCAGTTAGTTAGTGCCTGCAATATAGTCACCGGACGACGATAATGCGGAACACGCATAGCCTGAAGTGCGATTCAACTGTCAGAAGGAGGCACAGAGGCAGCGATAGAAAGTATGGTACTTACTCTAGGCCTGCATCCTGTACCATGGACGCTTGCCGCCGACGAGCCACAATTCATGGCAATGCGCTCTGAAGGAAGGAGACCATATCTCCTGGTAGAAATCTGCAGATTCCTTAGGAAAGGAGGGTGCGTTGCTGTCAGATCCCTTTGTGATGCTGCCGTGAGTGCGATGACATCAATGGACTCAACAAAGCGTCCAGAGTTACGGCAGCTTATGGGTGGATCTTATGGGTCCAAAGATCCCAAGGTAGCGCGGAAGTGGGATAACAAGGTGGCTCGTCGCCGCAAAAGGCATTGTCAAAACGATCTCGAAGGCGGAGAAGTAGGTGTTGACGAGTAGGACGGTGGAAGTGATGTGTGCAACGGCAGATAGAGAAATTGACGCTACGATGATATGCGGGCGAGGACGGCGGGAGATAGCCGAGTCTGATTTAAGAGCGAGCCTGCGCGTAGACTTTATGGGACTGTATAATAACCGTGGGGCTGGATGAAGATTAGCTAACGATAGTAAAAAAGTAGAGAAGGAAGTACAGCGTAACTTTCCGTTCGTTTCTCTCTTGTCAGTACCGATGCTGGATATGAAGGGATGCGTGGGCGTACTTCATAAGGTATCGTGCTCATGGTCCCCCTCGCTCATCTTCCATGGCCGATCGTCGATGATGCGAACGCTTGCCGGTGATCATACCCAGTCGGGGCCTGCGGGTCGTGGTGGCTTCATTGTGAGGGGTGCTGATCACGTCGTTGTCGTGTCTCGCGCCAGGATGGACGGTGCTCCCATGCAAGTACAGACCAAGGCACAGCTCGACGCTTGATAAGGAAGACAAAACATGTCAGCTCGCGACCGAAGGGAGAACGAATGAACTTACCTGTCAGGATTCCCCCAGCATGGTGACAACGACCGACGATAGCAATGGGAGCCGAAACTGGTCCTCAAAAACACTAGCAAGAGTGAGGGTTTGTCTTCCGCCTCATTGGACCGTGTCTTCGATCGCATGGCTGCTGGTCGTGCGTACGGATGGGGATGTGTCGCCTTTTCCGGTGCCGAGGCATACGTTGTACCACCCTTGGCCTCGGATCGTCGCGGTTCTCTGGAAAAGGTATCAGCGGACGAAATAGCATAAGATCGCCGTGCGTACCTGCAGTAGTGTTCCTATATGGGCTGCGCACAATGACTCAACAGCGAAGCCAGCCTCTCTCTTTGGGACGATGTCTCATCCTGTTCGCGGGAGGGAGGCTGCGAAAGTGTGGGGGCAGCTCATCACTCTCATAGGTTTGCAGAAGGTCAGCATCTGCTGCAAATAAGGGTCGCCGCGGATCCTGCAAGGCTGGAGTGGGATCCTTGGGGCGAGCTTGACACATCTGGAGCTGCGAGTCAGGGTGCTTTCGTGTCCATGCTATGAATGTGCATACCCAAGTTCCCTTTCTTCCTCAGCGGTGAGCAGGCGTTCCATCCGCCATCTCCATCTGTGCTCTCCTAGCTCCCACTGGCCATCAAGGACCCCGCAATCCTCGGCTGCCTCTCCAATCTTAAGTCGCTCGACAGCAAGTAGTTCCTCTCCGGCTTCTCCGAACTCGCGCTTTCAAGAGCCAATATCATTATGTCCGAAGAGGCGTAGAAGGCTAGGCAGTTGGCGGCGCAGGTAGTCTGGGTAGTAATAAGAATACATTAGTGGCTGAAGAGTACACTCGAGATAATAGATATGTTTACCATGCACTCCTGCATTCGCGACGCTCAGGAGTCCACTTATAGCGTTTAAATGATCCATATGGCCCAGGAGAGTCGATGAGTGGGCGAAGTTAGCGAAGACAACATGGCCAGCGAGATAGTCGGCAGCGGGCGATGGAGAGAATTATGACGAAATCATCGTCGTATCGCTTCCTAGCCGCGCGAGGTCTGTGGAACTTGAAGGGAGATTACTCGGGGAGCTACAGTAGAGCGGAAGGAGGGATACGTACATTTCAAGGATTTTCCTCTCGAAACACATGGACTTCACATCCTCCCGCTCATTCGCCCGAAAGTGAGTTCAGCGTAAGGTATATGGAGCGATCGCGTGGTGGTTGAAGAGGCTTAAATGGGAGGATGGCGCGACTCCTTCCACACAGGCAAAAGAATGGGTCTCCCCGGCCAAGATGCAGCAAGACCAAGGGGAGAGGATTCGCCATACTATAGGCGCGAGCGCAACGGTCAAGCCGGTACTACTATCATCGAGTGAGCAAGAGACCCAGAAAGCGACAAAAAATGCGTAAGCGTTGTTCAGAGGGACCCGTGGGGCAGTGACCACATTGACGCTTGGGATCCCGACACGCGCGAGACTGTCCCGACTCTCCAGCAGACAGCGACTCTGATCTCAGCGAAATTCCATCCGTCTCCAGAAGCAATCTCGCATCCTGGTGCGGGGAGGATCGTGTGGTGCTACATGATCTTGTGGATGCATGACCCCAAATGGACTAACGTGGCGAGAACGGCGGGTTGCGAGCGCGACAATGCAGTGTTGACATTCAGAAATGAGGTATAGCAACGGAGCCGATAACCGCTGGGTACTGGTGCAGGGAATACTTACTCGTAGGGAGAACGCAAGGAGGTGGGGTGTTCGGGATGTCGGCGATCAAGCGTGACCAAGTTTGTAACGACCGGGTAAAATGGAACACGCTGGAATTGCACACAGCGCAACCGTTGGACTATCTGTCCCACTAATACCTAGTTCATTACAGCCTGAAGTGCCCGTTACTCCGGTGACACAAAGCCGGGTCGGCCACACTAAGTCGTGACAGGTCTGCTACCGTCACAAAGTTGAAGCTGCTTCTGTCAAAACAGCCTTGGACAGCATCTCCCCGGCGTCAACCTTGACGCTCAGTCACGCAACTATGCAGTTGGTTCCCTTCAAACCATTCAGCCACCCAAGCGGAACTCTCTTCTTTCCCGAGAGGCGGGACTCATAAATGGCGTCTGCGCAGCGACCGCTTCGAGAGGAGCCTAGCAATCTTGACTCGTGAGCCTTGTCCTTCCTGCCAAAAAATCTCCGCTTTGCACCCGAATTTATCTGCCAAAATTGTACATAGGAGCATAGTAAAGAGTGCACGGCTCGACTCTTCCCAAGAGCAGCAGGAAATGGCTCCAAACTCTGTCAATAACAGCCAAAGCGGGCCCGCGCCCCCATCACACGCCGCACAGCAGCAATCTGACGCAGAGCCACCCCAGAAGAAACCGCTCGCCCATCCCTGGTCTGCTCACCGACTCACCCTCCTCCCTCCTACCGCATTTTCCAGGCCAGGTTTTGTACCCCCAACTTCTCCTTCTCCCTCCCCCTTCCCTCGGTATGGCCACTCTCTCCCCGCCACTGGCAACTCTCAGGGCGACCTTTATCTCTTTGGTGGTCTAATGCAAGATTTGACCCGAAACGATCTCTACCTCTTCCAATTACGCGAATATTCTGCCACCCTGGTGCAGACGATGGGTGACATCCCGAGCCCGCGAGTTGGCCATGCCAGTTCGCTCGTTAGTAATGTTCTCATTGTGTGGGGAGGAGATACAAAGATGGAGCCGACGAAGGTCAGCCCCGTAGAAATACTCGATGATGGGCTGTATCTGTTAAATTTAAGTGCGTCTCTTAAGTCTTTGATACCGTGTGCTGGCGATTAATAGGTTGGTGATTTGTGCTTTCTTATTTAGTAACACGCGAGTGGACTGAGGTAAGAGCCCATGGTCCCATTCCAATGGGACGATATGGGCATGCGGTCGCGATCTCTGGATCCAGATTCCTAGTATTTGGTGGGCAAGCCAACCAAGAGTTCTTCAATGATTTGTGGGCTTTTGACCTCAATTCACGCAAGTCCTTATCATTTCTCCATTAATATTAAACCCTCAGAATCAGTTGCAGTGAGAACTCGAGCCTCTTGGGAGCTTTATGAACCCACAACCGCAGACATGCCTCCACGACGCACAGGGTGTATTTGTATTGCGTATGACAACCGCATCATTATGTATGTGGTCATTCAATACGAGAGTTCATGGCCGTTGATATCCGATTAGCTTTGGTGGAACTGACGGTCAATATCACTACAACGATACATGGGCGTTCGACCTGCAGACCAGGCGGTGGTCTGAACTCCAGTGCATAGGGTTTATTCCCTCAGCGCGGGAGGGGCATTCTGCTGCCATCGTTGACGATGTGATCTATATCTTTGGTGGGCGAGGCGTGGATGGTAAGGATCTTGGAGATCTACGAGCTTTCAAAATATCCAGTGCGTCGTGTTTCAGTATTTTCGTGAGTTGCTATTGAATGCACTCGTATGTCTGCAGATCAAAGATGGTATATGTTTCCAGATATGGGCCCGGCACCCGGTGGACGCTCTGGGCATGCTATGGCCTCAGTTGGGTCTAAAGTGGTTGTCCTGGGGGGCGAATCATTCTCTCCATTCATAAACGACCCTCATACTGATATTATACACGTCTTGCAAACGAGTAGGTGCATGCATTGTCTCTAAATAATCTGTCTCAATGGTCATTCTGTACAGAATATATTAAATATCCCATCTCTGGTATGGTGCCGTTCTAAGGATTCCTCTCACGGATCTCATGAGCATTTTCAGAGATAAAAAATAAAAGTAAAAGCCTAACGGACGACACCGAGAAACCCAGCGAGAGCAATCAAGATCCGGATTGGATGCGTACTGTGAGCGAATCTTCTAGATATCAGACACCAGAGGGCGATAGATTAACTGATGGCCCAGACATCGGCAAATAGAGCTCCAAATTGTGAAGAGAACGACGATCCAGAGTCAGAAGCAGATAGGAGTGAATTGAGATCTTCCTGTGATGTCCATAGCTTATCGGAAACAGCGGATATCGATTTGCTCGATGTATGTGGATCTGTGCATGTTAACAAAATAAATTCCTTTATTCACGAACGATTTCGGCAGATGCCAGCTGGTAAAATACCGAAGTGGAGAGAGGAACCCTCGGAGCTCATAAGCGGACCAGAGGACAAAAACCCTCAAACTGTTGACACGCATTCACAAAGCGATTTGAGAGGCCATTCTCCGACCATGAAGGCCGAAGAACTAGAGCAGCAGATGCATAATGTGAGAGTCTCTAGCAACTGTGAGCCTATTTCTGCGGCTCGATTGGCCTCAGAGGTGAGTGAAAATGTAAATACTTGAGCAATTGTGTATCTTCATTATCTTGTCCAGCGGATATACGTGGCAGACATCCAGGCACCCTCGCGCTATTCAGGGAGCCCTGACCCGTCCAATCATTATGGATCCTGGTATCATTTTCTTTGCTGCCGGTAGCTTTTATTCTACAGTTTTTTATTCTATGAAATGGTTACAGGATTTCAGAACCTGTAAAGAAATCATCAATATATTCACTGTAAGATTTCTAAAAGAGACAACGAGAAATCAGCGTTGCATGGTGTGTTTAAGTGTGTGTGAGTGTGCAAATGTGCAATTTTTGTACGTATCAAGGAAGGACCACCTGTTTGATGGCTTTCATTTTATTAATTTTTGGCCAGTGTTCATTGTTTGTCATCATGCTGATGTTATCTTGAATAGTCTTTATTACCTACTCCATCACACACTGCATCATGTTGGAAGACTATCATTATCTTACTCCTGTTTTTCTCTTCATTTTGAACTGGTGAACCTGTGACAACATTCAGCTCAACATCATGGCTCAGTTTGGAATCTCCTGTGGACCTATTTCAATCCCTAATTTCCCTATGCCAAGGAGCTAAATTCAGAAAATAGTATGTATGCATTACACTGCTATGTTCAACTCAGAATTGGGTTTAAATATTGTACCTTATTTTTTTAGGTTTCCAGTGTTGCTCAAAAAAAAAAACCATCCCAGACTGCATAAATTATTGAAGACTCAGCCACTTCAATTTAACCAGGCCTAGGGAAAATGCTGTGACATGCCATGGTGTGCAGTGACTGCTTGTCTTTGTTTATTTGGAGGCTGTAGTGTCCATTGGATGACTTCTTAAAGTCTGTATTCTCCACTTCACTTGCTCTGATCAATTTCTAATGCAAATGACATTATATATTTGGTCTTATAGGTGTATAACCCAGAAATATCTGGATTAAAATCCTCTGTTGATGCACAAGAGTTCAGAGACTCTGTCAAAATGTTGATCATAGTGCTTAAAATTTTGGCATAGAACAGTCTGCCACAGCATTCCACTGCATGCCAATGCACACCATGGCATGCCCTGGAAATTTTCCTATGCCCTGGTATTAAGTGCTGAAGCAAATCTACCACCAAATGTCATGCTTTTGTCATTTTTTATGACATGATACTCCTGCATTTGCATGAAGCATATCTTAATAGGCCCTTGTGCAGTGTCAGGAACCAGCTCAATTTATTTTTCAAAAACTCCATCCCTCCTCCAGAGGATCTTATATACTACATTTATATAATGTAGTATTGCCTAGTGGTTAATGTTTCCTTTTTCCAAATCTGTAAGTCAAAAGGTCTCAGGTTTAATTCTTAGTGATGTCTATGTACCTTTTGACACTGTTTTCTGGCATATTATAATATGCTACACACTGAAATTTTTCATGATGTGAATACATGCCTATGATAATGTTAGAGCTGTCCATATATATGCAATAAGCCATTTCATTAATAGACAATACACATATGTAGCTATTACTTATCCCAGTCATTGTAATGAAAACATATTTTTTGAAATATACTCAAAAGTATTTCCTATTTACTCATGAACTCACTTAAGAAATCAAATTTTGGTAAAGCTACATTGATAGATTGATCTATATGATTCTCAGAGTAGGAAATAAAATTTGGGTCAGGAATTCCATTCCAAACCAGAGGCTGCTGGACTGAATGGTTATGCAAGGAATATTCAATTCAAAGGTTCTTACTAGGATAAATTCTGTTCTTTCACTTCTGAGATATATTTGAAATAAAGATAGGGTGCATCCTTCTGTTTTTATTTTGAAAATTTTTCCCAAGTTGCAACATGCAGGAATATTTCATCCTTTTCTAACCTTTTCTTCATAGAATATTCTCTTTAATCAGCTACCTGGGAGCTGTAAAATTGTAACGTCTTATAACTGGCCGTACAACTTCATAACCGTCACAGTGGAGTAGTGAGTTTAACATACTGTGCATGTTCGTGATGAGTCTTTTATTTTTATATGCAGCTGCGTCACCTATATCCGAGGTCAAACCGCTCTACTTCAATATCAAATACAGCTAGAGGTTTGGTAGTGTAAAATCCGCAACACTTAGCCTTGAATTGAAGCCATCTCAGAAACCTCAAGCCCCATTGTCACTCACCATGAAGTTCTTTCAGCATTTGCTCCTTTCAAGACTTTCCCTGATATGCTTCAGCAGTGCTCAGACCGTTACTATTAAGATGGTCGATACTGCAACACATTTAAGCAACGCTTCCGAGACACAGACTTCCGAGGCCACAGCCACAGCCGTCTTTGCCATTCCCACTGTTTCTGCGGCAGGTGTCGGACAAGATAGAGCCACTACCTACGCCGAAGAAGAGGTACTCAGCGCCATGTCTACGGTAATCACTTATCAATGTCAGTAAAGCCATTCTCCCCTTTCTTTTTCACTTTTTCTTCTCCAATGCTTGAAACATTACATTTTATAATTTTTAAGTCCAAAATTAAGTTACCTTCATAGAAGACGCATCAGGTCTTCGATATACGGAAGCACAGACTGTAGCGAGAGCCACATAAACAATCGCGTTTTCTTGCTCCTTTGGATCTGGAGGAGCTGGAAGTTGCGTCGAAAGCGCTGAATTAGTGGGCGGTGTTGGAACTTCTACCGAGATGATCACGCACACAGAGTGTCATTCCGATTTTACTATCTCTCCAAGTGGAAGTACAAGCGCAAGTAACAGTACTGATGGATTAAGTTCTGGTACAGTGCAGATTCTGAGAAAATGGGCGCTGTTGCTGGTAGCTCTTTGCTATTCTCGATCTGGGGATGCTTATAGTGTATTTTTTTCACCTATGCTTCATTACAATACGTTAATCATTAACGATTTATTGGAATATCGGATCACAGCTTGCGAGTGTTTCGTGATACCACCGCATTTTCACATATATCTCTCTATATTTTTGTGGTTTTTCTATAGTTAACTGCATTTGTGTATTCGTTTCAGGTCTTATTGTATATATGTAGTCTACAATTGTTGCATGTACTCGTCTGTTTGCCCTCTTGGAAATCTCTCCTCATTCTTCTGAGGACAAACTGCCTCTGATGTCGTTGAGACCATGTCGTTTATTTTAACACAATTCAAACCAGTATGCATTGGATTGCAGTTACAAGACACTTGATATGTGAGTGACCTCAGAGTAGACTTTTGATATTGGATATTTTTTTCTTTTAGTGCAAATTTCATGAAGATATAAGTTATTTTCTGGGAAGAAGGAATATAAAGTATTGTATTTGCAGTTACAGTAATTGTTCAGTTTTCATCTCAACACAAATTCGAGGAGTAGGGTGGATACGATGTACATTGCACACAATATAGGAGTACAATTTATGAGAAGTCTTACTCAAGGCTCACAAAAATGGCCTGACAAAAATGGTTGACACGCGAAGTGTAAATCATCGACACCTGGCGTCTGGTATCTGCCAGATGCCCCAAATGCCGTGGATGCCCTGGGTGATGGGCATATTCAGTAAGCTCAATATGTAATCAGTAGAGATACACTAACCCAATTGGCACATGAATGAGGGCCATCAAATGCATGATCGTGGAAGCTCGCTGGAGTGCTCGAGCAGATGTCACTCCAGTTATCGCCTCCTTGGAAATTTTCGAGATGGGATTCCATTCTCTGAATTGAGAGCATTAATACTCAACCCGCGAGACCATTTATTAAACGTACACGAAATCCAGATCCTTGCACCGTGCATCCCTGAGTGATCAAAAATCAGAAGGACTGACCAGGAAAGATAGAATAAGTGAAGAATTACTTTGTCTTTCACTTCGCTCCACCAAGTAACGCATGAGCCTTCTTCGAAGTCAATAACCCAATTTCCCCAGGCGGTGCCCCACTTTATACGATGGTATCAGGACGTTTCTTCAGATCAAGTGATATAGAAAATAAACATACGAGATCTTCGCAGTATGTAGGCCGAACTTTGCGTCCATGTATCTCGGCCTCCTTCAAATGACATTCCCTCATCGCGTCATAGCCTGTAGGGACGTTCGTTAGTTTGGCCGAGTACTTCCGTGCACCATATCGCAGGCACTGCTGCGATTTCTGCATGTTCTCCCAATACATTGCCGCACGTCTTTCTTCTTCCTCTCTAGCACGCCGGTTCTTGTCTTCTCGCCTCTCTTCCTCCCGCTGCTTACGCTCTGAGTCCCATTCCTTCCTTTCTTCAGCCATCCTCAGACGCAGATCTTGGTGCTGCATTATCTCTACCTCCCACTCGTCCCTTATCTGACCTACGCGCTCCAACCACCTGGAGTGTGCAGTAATTTCTCGTTCCCAGTCATGTCTAATCTTGTCTCGGACTTGCGGATTCAGGGCATTGGTGCTGAAGTACGACTGCATTGACGCGCCGAATAGAGCCCCGAAGACGAAGAAGAAAACGATGATTGCAAGCAACAGTCTGTGACTAGGATATTTTGCAGCTGAGCCAGAGTGTTCTGCAGCGGCGGGTTGAAAGAGTGGCATGCGCTCGTCAAATGTATCATCATTACGGGACCATTGCTGCGATACCGAATCGGTGGCCCAAGGTCCACGGGAGCGAGTGGAGTAAGGTCCCCTAGATCCTGGTCGAGCAGTGTTCTGAGACCTGAACAGAAAGATTCAATGAGGATGGTACACGCATACTGTGGCGCAGCTCGAATAAACTAAGATTACTGACGAATCAGTAAGGCTTGACTCTGTAGGACTGAAACCAGAACTCCCAGGTGAATCTATTCAATCGCTATGAGCAGATGGAATTCATCTATCGCGTTTGGAACGTACAAGATGGTTCGTAGCCCATCGTCGAGCTCCTAGCTAAGGATCGATAGGAAGGCGGTGCACTGCAAGCCATCGACGCCATGAATCAGTCATCACGGGTTGCAGGTAATAAGTCTCACGCTCTAGTAGCACGCGGACTGGTGGATCTAATTGGCATTGTCGATGAGGGAAGCCCAGGACAATCGACAGGTCTCTTATAGTGGCTAAAAGAAGAGAACGATTTTGACCCACTCACAGCTTACTTATGGCGTAACAGAGGCACGCCGCTGTAAAGTTGGCGTCCACAAGCGCCCACCTGTCCAAATAATTATTAATATGGAGGAATTGGCTGCATCGGGTTGAATATTTAGTTTGTTCGGTATCCCTCTAACATATAAGTATGCGTTATGTACTTCGTGACTGTTCAAGTTCACAGCGGTCCCGCTATGATGATCAACAATGTGCCAATGTCAATACTATAGTAATACATTTTAGAACATAACTACCGGCGAACTACTATAAGGTCTATACTTTGATACTTACATCCAAATATCTTCCTAACTTTTCATTTCGCTCTCTCTGAATTCTTTTTTCTCCCTTCTCATCGGGCGTACCATACAATCTCATCCTCTTCCCACTTAGCGCGATCTAAATCCCACTTCTTTTGTTCTTCCGCCATCGTTTTTCGCAAGTCTTTATGCTGCATCGCCTTCACTTCCCACTCCCCCCTCACCTTATCTGCTCGTTCGACCCATTATGAATGTGCTGCGTTCTGGCATTCCCAGTCCCGCCTGCTCCATTCTTACAATATTAACGGGTCGGCGTGTAGATACGGCTAGATGCATATACTAAAGAGAGTCCCGAACATAAAAAAGCCAAGATTGCAAACAGGAGCTTGAAACGACGATGTTTCGTAGTAGATGTCTAGTGAGACTGTTCAACGACAAAGTATCCGGATATAGGCCGAAAGGATAGTAGGCCCTCATCAAATGTCTTGCCATCGCTCAACGTCTTCTGGGATGACCAATCAGAGGTCCAGCGTCCACCAGAACAGCTCGAGTACGATTTCTTAGAATCAGGAAGAGTAGGTCTCTGGGACCTGCAGCAGTGTTGAAATCAATAACAAGAAGTGTAGGATGCCGCAGCAGCTAACAGAGACTTATGAGTCACTAAGCCATGACTCGGTAGAGCTGCAATCAGAGCTCCTGCTAGAATCTAAGCTAACTATGATGAGCAGTGATAAAATTACTTCCATTGGATTTCCCAAGCTTACAAGATGGCTGGTGCTTTATCCTTCCGACTTCGAAAGATGCGTAGACCGCGCTGAGGCACGGAACTACCTCTAGGTCGACATAACTGTCTTCCTTCAAACACATTGAAGCTTACTTCTTGTATAAGAAAATATATCGACTAGCCAATAGAGACAATGAAGAATCTGCTCGACGAGCAAAGACACGAACGAGGGCAAGCATCAATGGCCGAAGGGAACGGAGGAGGCCAGGATGTCGAGTGGCATTTACCTTTGTCTTGAGTTGCTACATTTCGTGCACATCCCCGACATAGGCGCGAGTACATGCTTCGATATGCCGGGCATGGCAAGGAGAGGAATGACGGGTTGAGAAAAGGTGTAGCGAGGCGTAATTCCGTCGAGCACGATGAGAAGCGCTGGGGTCGAAGGAGCCAGGAGGCGAATCAGAATCGACCATCGAGGGGACTTACACGGGGATATAGCATCTATAAAGACAGGACATTGCTTGCCAAAACTCCTGCTGGATATCGAGAAAGCGCGCACATGCGTACATTACACGCATGGCGCTCATCATGTCCCTCTTCCCTCTTCCTCGCCCGTTTGCTGTCGTTCCGAGGGCTTGCTGATAGTCATTCCAGTCGGAGCCGCTTGGTTGCACTGTCCCCATTGTCAGCGGCATTGGTGGCTATCGTCGCACTCCATTCCCGGGGGTACGTCGCACCTGCGTTGTTACAGGCGTAGGCGGGGAGATAAGGCCTTAATAAGGAGGATGGATCACGTTAGCAGGCGATCGAAGGGAGGACGGAATTTGACATACCTGGCAGGAATCCCTGCAGGGGGCCTTAGTTACTCAAAGAGCACCGTACTGCATATCCAAAGCGGCGGGGCTGGGGTGCGCTCATAGCAGGTGGAGCTTGAGAGCAACGATGAGACGGGGCACTGTTAATGCACGTTCGACAAGCTGCCAGTGAGGTAGTGGGCGGAGGTCGAGGCTCGAAATGAGCGCATGCTTGGCAGTGGACGATTTCGAGAGCGAGGTCGACGCATGGAGGGCAGGAGCAAAGCCACCGACATCCTTGTCTGGGCCATCTCCAGACTTTTCATCGTCGTCCCATATGCCTCTGACTTCTGGGCGGTGCTCCTTCTTCACCAGCTCCCATGCACGCCATATTATCCAGTGGCGCTTCAGAATCGTCGAATAAGGCAGCTGAACAGAACGCAGTGAGTCATCAAGTATCGTACGTAACTCAGGAGCCCACTTACCGGTACCTCCTTCCTTCATGCGCACCACGAGGTATCCCTCGTCTCCATCCTGATTTCTGTGCTTCCCACGTCGAAAGCCGCCCCGAACCCGGTTGAGGGGAGGTGGATCCAGGGCACAGGATCAGTGTCGCAAGGCAGAGGTTGAAACGTTGGATCCTGAAAGTTGATACAAGGTACACAGTGGCCAGCTTGTGGCCTGGCAGTGAGCGTGGCGCGGAGTTGCAACAGAACCGAGAGCTGAGATCAATGCCCAGAATACCACTGCCGCCTTGGATTGTCGCCGCTCTCTGACGAAACAACGGTGCATATCGTCTGCACATGAGAAATAATGAGGTGGCCGCGCGTACTTGGTGTGGGTTTCGTACATGGGCAATGCGAGAACTCACTATGCGACACCAGACTCCCCCCTTCGAACACTGTTTCATCGTGATGTCGGGAGGAGCACCACGGGGCGTCGATATGAACTGTATTCATGACGGGTTGGGGTGGAGGATGTAGAAGGGCTCAGTGAGCTAGTGCTGTGGATAACCTGCCGGGGTAGTAAGAATACGTTAATAGCTGGATGGTACTTAAGAGAGAAACACTTGCCTGGTGTGTATGCATGAACAGAGTCCTTTACGCGCGATGCCCAGACACTCGGACAGTGTCGACACTGGCGACATAGCTCAGCAGCTTCAATGTTGCACTCAACGGGGGAGAGTATTCAAGACCGGCGAGGTCGACGGCAGCGGTAAATAGCGACAAGAGAATCGTTGTATCGCCTCTGAGCGGCGCGAGGTCTGTGGAAGGAAGATTATTAGCCTACAAGTGAGTGAATGGGAGCGATACGTACTATGCAGAACTTTCCCCTCGAACCTCAGGGACTTCACATCCCCACCCATCCCTCTGAAAGCGGAGTCTTCGCAGGGATGCTGTCGGAGCTTCATAGAGGATCAAGGCGCAACACCGTCCACACGGCAAAAGCAGGAGCCTCTTTGACTAGGACTCGGTGGCGGATGTGCTATGCCACAACCGCGAACGCAGAGCTAAGCCATTTTATCGGGTGAGCGCATAGATGCAAGCCCGAAGAGACCTACAAAAAGACAAAAAGAGTGTTAGAAGCGCCCGGACCTGAGGGTAGTGGCAGTAGAATAAGAAATGGCAGCGTTCTGACTCGTGAAGTCGGAAGGGTCTACGGTGGGATGAACGTGACTCGTTCAGAAGATTCCAACGTTGGGCCCTCGTACTCGTGCCTCTGCAAGAAGGGAGGGACAGGAGGGGAAAGATAACAAGCAGGACTTACAAGTTGTTGTCAAATGGGACTCAGAGGGCAGTGACAACCTCGGAGCCCAAGATCCTGACACACGCGAGGTGTCCCGACCTAGTATCTGAATTCTCCGGGACTAAGCTGCTCTAGTATCAGCGGATTCCATCCGTCATCAGAAATAATGTCGCATCCAAGTGCGAGGAGGAGTGTGCGGTATTATTCTATGTTGCAGATGCAGGGTCCAGCGACGCTTGACGAAGGCGGAGTGTTGACCGTGCTGTGAGGGCGGCACGTCGGTGTTGACATTCGGGCGTGAAGATAACAAAACGGAGTGGGGCTGACGATGAGTGGGGAGATGGCGTAGGAGAGTCAGATGGCGGAGAGAGGGAGAACGAGACTTCGTCATACAGGACTTCGGGACCTCGCGCCGGCGAAGACCGGTTGACTACCAACAGCTTTCACCGCCGGTGGAGTTGCAACGGAAACGGTCTGCCTTCAGCTTCCATCCTGCACAAGCCGCCGTTTCTGAACTCGCCATCAGTGTTCTTGGCCCCAGCCCCATGTCGGTGCCTACCCAAGTAGAGCATACTGCATAATTTTTACGAAGATGGTCGCTGTGTTGACGCTCGTAAGTACTTCTGAGAGCTGCCAAGTACTTTTGGAGTACTGCCAAGCACCGAACTCATTACACGCGAACTGCATGGGCATCTCTTTCTCCTTAGCTTCAGACACCCCGACGGTTGGATAACGCGCGGGCCATCTTCCAGAGGTATGTATTCCATGTTGGTGAACATTTCCTCTTCCTTCTAACTCTACCGCGTGCGTTGCGCACGCTCCTAAGACCTGGAGGTATCTCGACGTCCTGAAATACCTCGACCAGTAGTTCCAGCAGTTGGCATGCCGTGTTCTTCGAGATCTTTCTGAGCAAAGCAGACCTGTCATCGCTTTGCTCGGGATCGATAGAGACTGTTCAGAAGCCTTTGGCGAATATTTCGCGAGATGCGACTCGATTAACATTAGATGTAGAGTATTGTGATAGGGCCTCTTCGCTCAGACGACAACGACGCTCTGCTGCTTATGGCAAATCCTGGGGCCAGAAGCGCCATTCTAGGTCATCACCATTAACACCATACACCTCGTCTAGGAACGAAACCTTCTTCCTTGCCTCATTATGCCTCTTCGCTTCCTTTCCCTGTGTTTTACCTTCAATATCTGAGGTCTAATTTGCACATTCTATTCTAGCCTATTTATTCATTATTCCAAACTCTTTTTTGTCTTTATGCTCCTGCTATAAGATTTTACTTCTGCATGGTGCATCAAGCACTGGCGACGAATTTTGTCTCCCTTCCTGTATTCTATATTGTCATCTTGCAGCGACAATCCCTGCACATACACTCTGATCAATAGTCATAAAGTCGTACAGAAAAAGCGGGAAGTCTTCAGTAGTTATATCAACCATGTCTTTTCATTCACGAGAAAGCGCTTGGAAAGAACTTGCCGATCATACCGTTGAACACATGGACCCCGTCCACCTCGAAAAATAGGTCTCGCACGTAGATCGCAATTATTTGCAGGCAAATGAGGATTCTTTTCCTGAGCCATAAGTATCGGGGTTTCTGAAGGGAACTATCCACAGGAAAAGTACCTTGAATACCAATTCAAAGATTCTGCGCGGAATATCGCGGAACGAAACAAAGTGGCCATTGTTTGAAATGCAGAGCTGTACAAAATGTGAAAGTTCCGTGTCAGCTGAATGGTCAACTGACTAGTCTCGCATTTGTCCTATTCTGACAGAAGGCTAATCATTACTTATCGGTTTCCCGGCTAACAGAATTAAGGGGTTCAGAAATGGAACACGGGAGAAAAAATACATCCATATCGCAGAACGATAATAATCACCAACAGCCGAACTCAACAAAGCCTGCTTCTCCACTTGATCATGTCAAATATCTAAGTATGAATTTTCGATGAAGTCCTACAATGGCTAGTTAAAATGAGTAAGCGCTACAGCGACATTGGCAGCCGTGCACGTCCCGAGTGCGGCGTTGCATGCGAGGATGATGGGTGGGGCGGCAACGATGGGGTATCTCCCGTTTGGAGTGTCACCAAGTACATAGAGGCAAAATATATATGGATTCTGTGGATTTCTGTTCAAGACAGTTATCCAGCAATTCCCCAGGCGCTGTATGGACCCACACAAGATTTACCCATAGTAGGAGGATAACGAGAACGAATGTTTTGGAATATTGACTCAACTCGAGCGTCCATTTCTGAATCAGCTGAAGCTCCAGTCAGGGTCAAGTGTATAGATCTGAGAAACAGCTATGGTGATTAATTTGATCAATCTGGGGTAATACAGAGCGGGGTGAGCTCAAGTATGAATCTGAGCAATGTAGACAGCTGCACGGGATTCTGACAGAAATACAATACTCAAACATACAAGGGCATCCTAAGAGCGGCCGTAAGAATATGGCATAGAAATCCTAAAATATTCGCAAGGCCTGAAATTGTTCGAAGTCGGTAAGATGCTCTGAGGCCCTCAGATATTATAACATTCTCTTTATCTTTTATACTGAAAGATTGCATTGAAAGATTTTATGACTTTTCCTTGGAGCTAAGCAAGGACCTCTAAAGTGATGAGTACATTTATCAGTGACGTGTCTGCGCCTTTCTTTCAAGAGAGGCATTGATATCTGGCCCAGAGCGAGAATCCAAGGTCTCTCTTTGTTCAAGCTGATATACAATATAATGTTCCTTAGAAGTATATCCCACCTGTGACTGTCAATCTTCGAAATATATTCTAGCATCCTCAAACACCGGTCACTATTTCTGTCCGCATTGTCTACCGCTTCAAGACATACTGTCCAGTATGAATTCCTATCATTGATATATATATAAAGTAGAGAAATGAAAGTTAATCGTTGCCTTGTAAATTAAGAAATGCAGCAAAATCATGCAGTTTTTGTTTTTTATATCTATCCTCTACATCTTTAATCCAGTCAGACGAAGTCTTTTGGCAACATGAACTCTTAATTCGGAGTTTCTCGACGATAAGC
The DNA here is from genome assembly GCA_036937195.1 of Nidularia pulvinata. Taxonomy (NCBI): domain Eukaryota; kingdom Fungi; phylum Basidiomycota; class Agaricomycetes; order Agaricales; family Nidulariaceae; genus Nidularia; species Nidularia pulvinata. The sequence goes on along the minus strand of JASFDH010000062.1, from coordinate 17,675 downwards.
CTGAAGTTAGAAATATTTCCGAGCCTCGCGCCTACTTCCTGAAGGACGTCCCGATGAATTTTGATCCAATTATTGCAGTGATCATCTCTCCACATGAATTTACGAGTGTCTCGATAGAGAGCATATAGATTCTGTTGCCATAACTCCCGATATTTTACCTGCGGGACATTTATCATCATGTGATGTATGTCGACATGTAAATCAAACGTACCCAGGGAATAAGGACATCGTGCCTGTCTGCATACTGTTCTATAACTTCTTGCACAGATTTATCGACTGTTAGCGGTGCAGCTTCATTTGCAAGTTCGTTGTAGTCATGTTTAATAGCATAACAAAGGACTTCCATCGGGAAGAGCGGTATAATTTCCCTGGAAGTATAATAGGTGTTGTATAAATAAATAAAACTTGCTTGTACATTTTCTAGCATTGGGCACTTACCTCATTTGTGTTTTACAGCCCAACCTAATTGCATATACGATATATTTCTCTACAGCTTCCGATAACGGTATCAGGACGTTTGGTGATATCGTAGAAAGTTCGGGGCAACAATGCTCGCGGTGCAAATACTGCAGCAAAGCAGAAAGTACTTCGCCACTTTCTGCCAAAGGAACGATTTCCACTTCATTCATAGTCGAACTTGCAAATGGAAATGCTCCAGTAAAAAATTCCAAGCTTTTCTTGTGTGCTGCGAAACGAATTCCGTCCGATGATTCGAGTACCACGTCTACGGGCTCGCTGCATTCCGTCGAGACTGAAGATAATGGCGTAAGAAACAGTGGAGCCTGGCAGCTGAAAAGTCGCGCACCTAGACAGCGAGGAACATCAGAATGGGAGTTCGAGTTTAATTGAGGATCCTGTTTTGGCATCTCGGGAAGGGAATGGGTGCTATAGAGAATAAAGTAGAGTGGGGTGCAATACGGATGTAACCTACTGTTATTTATCGACATGCACACACATGGACGCGTGCTTTCATTCGATGGTGTGATCTGTGTGCGCAAAGAAATCTTCTAAATATAAAACAGGAAATCCCCTATCGGAACTCGTCTTTATCTAGTCCTGTCTGCGCGCTTTCGAAATATATCTTCTGACCTGGGGAGTTGCCAGTGATGGTACCATTTCAGAGCCATGAACCCGGCGAATAGTCAGTCCGGGTCCTGGCCCCTTGATATCCAGCCACCATGTTCGGCCACGGCAGCTGAACCAAACCACTCTTTGCCGTCGTCATTAGCCACGAAGGTTGAACCGCACAATCTGGCGGGTTTGTGCTCTCTTATGCTAAACGGCGAGTTAAAGGACCTATGCCTGAACCTGTGAGGCACCTCTCAAGCTTGAAGCAGCTCTTCTCGTAAGCACGAAGCATCATCATCGCCGATAATAGTCTAGGACGTATTTGTGTGGGGGTAAGTAACCCGCCCACGGGAAGCCAGGGATTGGAGCGTCAAACACAGCACCTGCAAGAAAAGCAGGGGATTTGTAATGAACGCTGATGGCCGTAGAGTTATCTCCAAGCATAGTACTCTTGGATGCTCAAATGCTCGACGACTTCAACGATGGCGATGAAGAGCTGTTCGTCAAGCAGCTATTTCTAGCTCACTTTTACATCCACAATGAACATCTAAGGGTGGAAATATCATTCTGCAATTTCTACCTGAAGAAATTATTATATATCATCTACCATCATCTCGCTCAATCATCGTTCTGCATTGGTTATATCTCTCTGGTATGGTGCCGTTCCAAGGATTCCTGTACGGATCACGAAATTTTTAGGGACAAAAATCGAAGTAGAAGCCTGACAGATGATACCGAGAAGCCTAGCAAGAGAAATGGAGACTCGGATTGGATATCTACTGTGAGCGAGTCTTGTACATACTAGACACCAGAGGGAGATAAGTTAATCGATGGCCCAGGGAAAGGCAAATAAAGCACCTAATTTTGAAGAAAAAAAAGAGCCAGAATCAGAAGCAGATACGAGTGAACTGAGATCCTCCTGCGATATCCATACCTTATTGGAAACGGCGGGTATCGATTTGCTCAATGTATGTAGATCCGTGCATACCAACGAAACAAACTCATTTGTTCACAAACAATAGCGGCAGATGCAAGCTGGCAAAGTATCAAATTGGAGAAGACAAGAATCCTCCGATTTCAAAGGCGGATCAGAGAACTAAACCCCTCAGACTGCTGTCACGAATTCACAAAGCGATTTGAGAGACCTTTCCCGGACCATAAAGCTCAAAGAAACAAAGCAGCAGCAGCAGATGCATAATGTAAGGGTTTATATCAACTAGGAGCTTATTTCTACAACGCGTTTGGCCTCAGAAGTGGGTGAAAAATGCAAATACTTAAGCAATTGTATACCTTCAATAGTAGTTTTTATCATTCTATAATTGTTCATTCGATGAAATGGTTGCTGGATTCAGAATGTGGAAAGAAATGTTCAATAAATTCTCTGTAATGTCTCTAAATGAGGTCACAATTTACCTGAATAATCCATGACAGGCTCGATTGGCTGCATTCTTGTTGGAAGATCTTCCATGCCAGTTTCGACAGCTTTCTTAAAACATTTAAAATGCTTAAATCTTCCATTTCACCCAATTGTTTTGTATCTACTTAAACTCGTGTTCGGTTAGTCTTGTTCTGAATGGTTTAAGTTTCAGGTGCTTGTTACAGATTCAATCGTGTCAGTCAGTCTAACGTCGTCATTAAATTGCTTGAACATATTCCCCACTGATAAAACTGAGCCAGCTGGACTTGGCGCAAATCCATATGTTCAAAGGAGTAATTGAGAATTTACAGGGCACCGGCCACCGGATTGTAACCTTCGAGGGCGGAAGCAGAAGCAACAGTGTAGACACGGATTTCGAGCAGTCAATTACGGCGCAAATGTACGTTGATCACAGCAGGAAAACAAGGCAACGTAAGTGCTTGTCAAAGGGATAGATAAATGGAAGCCATCAAAATATGGTTCTTCCAAAAGATGTAGAAGCTCTGAAAGTCTAGAGTGACTTGACAATGGTGAAGTTCAGAACTTCGTGACGGTGATGATCACGCGACACAGACGCGTACCAAAACATGTACAAATAAGGAAACAAATGACGGTGTAGCCTTCCTCGAAGAGTAGACGAAGAAAGAGAAACTCCAAGGCAATTAACATAGAGCTTGGAATGAAAATCATACTAATTTATTTTCCAGCGTAGCTACTACATCGAAGGCTCTTTAATATATGATAAACTACCCGCCAAGAAGACAAAATCACCTACCTGCCAGGAAAAGAAACGAATGTAGGGAAGGCGCACGCATAAACGACTGAAAGTAAAGAAGGAGGCCAGAATGTCGAGTGACATTTATCTTTGTCTTGAGCTCCTAGAGCTCGTGCGTATACACGACGTGGATGAGCGGAAGTAGATGCTTCGATATGCTGAAGAGGTGTCAAGAAGGAGAGGGGGGATTAAGGACTCGGGTGCAGCAAGGTGCTTCTACATCGAGGATGGCGAAAGCGTTGGAGTCGCAAAACCTGGGAGCAAATGGATTAATAAGGATCGTCGCGTCCTTCATTCATCTTCCGCCTGATCATCGTCGCTGTGAGCACTTGCCGGTGATCCCGTCCAGTCGGAGCAGATGGGTCGCGCTGTGCTTGTTGTAAGGGGCGGAGGGGACGTTATTATGACGTCCAGTTTCCGGGTGGATGGATACCTATGTTAACGCAGGCATAGTCGAAGGGATGCAGCCTTGGTGAGGAGGACGGAGCATATCAGCCGGCGAAAGTAAGGGAAAACGAATGAATTTGCTTAGCAGGATTCCCTACACGGGGCTCCGGACCCTCAAAGAGCACCAAATTGCATATCCAAATAGGACGGGCTGGGGCGCGCTTGTGGCAGCTTGAGCTTGGGGGCGACGATGAAAGGGTGCGCTGTTATTGCACAGGAGGCCACAGTTAAGGAGCTACGAGTGAGCTAGTAGGCGGGGGCCGAGACTCGAAATGGGCGCAGGCTTGGCAGTGGACGAGAGCGAGAGCAAGAACAGTGAGAGCAAGAACAGCGAGAGCAAGAACAGCGAAAGTGAGAACGGCACAGGGAAGGAAGCAGGGGCACCGGGCCACCAAGCCACGGAAGCCCTCATCACTGCACCAGGCCATCCACAGCGTCGCATCCACGTCCATGTTCGCGCTCTTACTTGTCCTGCCCTGGTGCGTGTCATATCGTCGGTTGTGCTATAGTGCCATTGCTATGAGATTTACCGGCAACACAACGACTAGGAAGGGACGTAGTAAGTCAACAGGTATTGTATATAGCACCTAACTTACTCAGAGCCGGCACATCCTCCTGCATGCGCACCTCAAGGTATCCCACACCCGAGTCTAGATTCCTGCTTTCCCTCGGCGAAAGCTGCCTCGCATAAGAAGGGCATGGGAAACAGCAACATATCGCGAGGCAGAGTTGATGCTGGAAGGTTGATACCGAGCAGACCTCCGACTAGGTGCTTCAAGTTGGGATCCTGACAGTGACAACGGCTGGCGACAGAATTGAGAGTCGGGATCGATGGCCCAAAACAAGAGCGACATTGAGGATTTGTTTGCCTCCACATGTACCCCACTGGACCCTATTGATGGACTGTGGCATGCGCAACGCTCAACACACCCTGACGGCAGCGAAGCTGTTGAAATGGCCCAGTGACTTCGATGTTGTACTCGACGAGGCGATGTTCGCGCCCAGCGAGGTCGGTTGGCGGTAGAGGAGGATGAAGAGATCGGTGGAAATGACATCCTCATATCGCCTCCTGGCAGCGCGAGGTCTATAGAAGGAAAAGTACTCGTCAGGCCAAAGCAAAGTAAGAGAAATATTTACCGTACGGAATGTTCCTCTCGAAACCCAGGAACTTCACATCCTCACACCCATTCCTGTGAAAGCGGTCTCATCGCAGGGATGAGAAGGGCGCGGGTGCCTATGGAGCGGGTCGCGTGGTGGTTTGGGAGGCTTGATGAGAGGAACATGAAGCAGCTTCCTCCGCACGAGCCACGGGTAAAAGAAAGCATCTCTGGCCAGCGTCAAGTGCGGGGATGTGAGGATGTGCTGTGCCACAAGCGCGAGCGCAATGATCGAGTAGCTGCTACCGCTATCGCCACCGTCGTATCTAGTGAACGCGCGAGCAGCCCGATTAGCACCCAACCTAGAAAACAGAAAGACAAGCATGTCAGAATTGCTTAATCTAAGTAGGTGTAGTAGCAGAGAACAAAAAGCAAAGGTCGGGAATTTCAGAATGTCCTGAGTCGGGAGCATGTAACTCGCTAGAGGCGTCGAGATGCGCAGAAGGTTCTAACATCGGGCCCTCCTACTAGAGCCTCGACAAGAAGGAAGGGGAGGGAGGAAGTAGACAGCAAGCGAGACTTACATGTTGTTGTCGAGCGGGACTCTGAGGACAGTGACAATCGCGAGGCTTGATACCCCGACGTGCACAAGTTGTCCTGGCCTATCTCAATTCTCCAGCGCACAAAGCTGCTCTGATTTCAGCGAATTCCATCTAACATCAAGAGTTGTCTCGCATATCCTGGAGCGAGGAGGACTACGCAGGGTTATTTAATGTTACAGATGCAGCAGTGAGCGATGCCTGACGAAGGTGAGGTGTTGTGCGGGTGGCACGTCGGAGCTGACGTTCGAGCGTGAGGAGAGTGAGGCATACAATGGCAGCAGGGCCGACGATGAATAAGGAGATGGCGCAAAAATAGTCGAACAACAGATAGAGGAGGGTCTCTGGGACGGCGCCTGGCAAAAGAGGGTGCAGGCTGTTGGCGATGACTGGTTGACACATGACGGTCAGCGGAGTTGCAACAGAAATGGTCTTATCTTCACCAACTTCCACCCAGCACAAGCCTCCTCTTCTGAACTCACTATCCGCGTTCTTGGGCTTCTACATGCCGTGTTTTTAGCTGGATACCTGCTCTTCTCCTTGGCCCCAGCTCCGCAGCGTCATTGGAGAATACTGCCCCGGGAGCTATCTACATCGCATGAACTCAATCACAAACAGCTTTCTTTTGCTTTCAGGCGATTACTATAACGTGCCAGAGCTGTAGATATCTGCCGAAGTGCACCATGTTGCATGGCTTTTACCAAAACCAGTAGACATTCATACTTTTAGTGAGTTGCCAAGCATCGAGCTCAAGTTTGGTACATATGAACAGTGTATCTCACTACGCCCATCCTTCCCTTCTTCTCCTTGCATTATTTGGTCTCAGACACCGCGACAGCTGGATATCGTGCAGGCCATCTTCAATTGTAAGAGTTTTCATGCATGATTTCCACGTAAACGAGTACATATGTACCTCATCTTCATCTTCATTCTTCTGCGCATATGTTGACAGATTGCGATTATAAGAAGTTACGAAACTTGACGCCATGATAGGGCGAATACTTGGAGTGTGCAAGCTCCGTTTCAGGAATATGTTTATTGTGCGTTCTCCCCTTCCCTCCTCTCTCTTTCCCCACTCCCAAACCACACGCAATCCAGCTCAGCTACCTCCTCTCGACACCCCGGCGCCTCTGCGTCTCATAATATTGCCCGTCTGCTTTAGCGCAGGCTGATCCATGCTGTAGATGTTCCATGAGGCATTAGTGTGCATATTATTCAGCAAGTCACTAGCAAACTCGTGTTTACTACTAAAGGAATGGCTGAAATTTTGTCAACATGTCAATCAATGGGCGTTTACTAGTTGTTCTACGAGACACGTCTATCACCGGTAATAAATCTACATGAAGTTAATGCGCACCAAGAGTATTGCGAGGAAGAACTTCGCCATGATTTGGCCGTGCCATGATCACACTTCTTCCAATCATGGCATGGGCGGTTACTTTAATGTACAGATATCACATCTGACATCTCTTCTAAATCAAATCCGAGCGATAACGCGTACGCCTTCAAGATACAGATTCTTCCTTACAGCGCTCATCTGAACTTCTCCTAACCATTTAGCCAATAGGGACCCAGGACATCTCCACGGGAGCTAACCATAAGAAAAGGATACAGGCGCCTTTAGCACAGCTGCACACCTTGCGTCCTTATGACAGTTCTGCCGGGGCTGTACATTCAGCTTGGTGACGATTCATAAACCCAAAAATTGAACCGAAAGCTTAAGCCATTCCAATTTTCTGTATACTTCAGATCCCCGAAGCACTTCGCGTTTTGAAACTCAATCTGAATAGCATTAGCGTACAGTCACGCAATGGAGAGGAAGCCATCATCGAGGCTGGCATTCATTTATTCATTGATTCTTGTATGGTTTTTCTCATCTTTAATCATCATAGTCCGCCGGAGACTGAACAATCCGAAACGATATCCACTGTCACTCCGGACAGGTGGGCTTGCGTTCATCAGTTGAATCGTATCATACTAAACCATGGCGTAGCAGCTTTTATCTGAAAAGTAGGGGTAATGTCTACAAATCCTGTGCGGGTCCGTTCCTAACTCCCTCAGACGTTGCTATTAAATGCAGGTCTGAGGACGCAGAGCACCCTGCTTTCAACTCGGTGGGAATCGTAGTGGTGGACCTTAAAAACTTAAACCAGGGTAATATTTTGCCGTTAAAAAGGGTATCGCCCACGATCTGGGAATATGACAACGTTATCGAGCTGTGAGTTGTGCTACGATTAATCCTTGATGCATATTCTCAAACTATCGCATGCTAGGTATACCTATTCTAAGGAATTCATAATTGTCGCTCAATCAGAAGGGTTTGGTGATATAGGTTATGTCCACATAAGTGGAGATGACCTCGAAGATATGAGAAAACGATCACCACTAGATAACCGTAAGCTATACTCGACGTCGATGGCCATCATCGAAGCTGAATTAATCACAACTTAAATTTACCAGAACTTATACTTCGAGTCATGACTGAATTAGACGGACCGGTTCTGACATTATCTTTGGAGATCGGTATCGTTCCCCATATCCACAACCAGAGTACAGTGCTGCAAAGTCACCAAGACCTAGCACTTGAAAGTAAGTCCTTTTCAACTTAAGAGACCTCTCAGATCCCCCTGAAGAAATATTAGCCCTGCAGAGAGCTGTTCAGCTCACTCCCAAGGGCCATGCTGACATGCCTGCACGGCTAAATTGCCTTGGAATTTCATATGCAAGACGCTTCGAAAACACAGGAGACCTTGCAGACATCTCTGAGGCAATATTACTCCACCAGAGAGCCGTTCAGCTCACTCCAGAGGGCCATGCTGATATGCCTGGACGGTTGAATAGCCTTGGAAATATATTCCTAAGTCGCTTCAAACACATAGGGGAACTCGCAGACATCTCTGAAGCAATATTAACCCAGCAGAGAGCAATTCAGCTCACCCCAGAGGGTCATGCTGACATGCCTGGATGGTTGAATAACCTTGGAAACTCATTCCAAAATCGTTTCAAGCACACAGGAGACCTCGCAGATATCTCTGAGGCGTTATTAGCCCAACAGAAAGCAGTTCAGCTCACTCCTGAGGACCATACTCAGATGCCTGCATGGCTGAATAACCTTGGAAATTCGTTCATCTGTCGCTTCCGGCGCACGGGAGACCTTGCGGACATCTCTGAGGCAATATTAGCTCTGCAGAGAGCCGTTCAGCTCACTCCAGAGGGCCATACGGACATGCCTGGACGATTGAATAACCTTGGAAATTCATTCCAATGTCGTTTCAAATACACAGGAGACATCGCAGATATCTCTGAGGCGCTACTAGCCCAGCAGAGAGCAGTTCAGCTTACTTCTGAGGACCATGCTCAGATGCCTACATGGCTGAATAACCTTGGAAATTCATTTCTCTGTCGCTTTCAACACATGGGAGACCTTGCAGACATCACTGACGCAATATTATTCCAGCAGAGGGCAGTTCAGCTCACTCCAGAGGGCCATGCTGATATGCCTGGACGGTTGAATAACCTTGGAAATTCATTCCAATGTCGTTTCAAATACACAAGAGACCTCGCAGATATCTCTGAGGCTCTATTAGTCCAGCAGAGAGCAGTTCAGCTCACTCCCGAGGACCATGCTCAAATGCCTGCATGGCTGAATAACCTTGGAAATTCATTCCTCTGTCGCTTCCAACGCACGGGAGACCTTGCGGACATCTCTGAGGCGCTATTAGCCCATCAGAGAGCAGTTCAGCTCACTCCCGAGGACCATACTCAGATGCCTGCATGGCTGAATAACCTTGGAAATTCGTTCCTCTGTCATTTCCAACACACGGGAGACCTTGCGGATATCTCTGAGGTAATATTAGCCCTGCGGAGAGCCGTTCAGCTCACTCCAGAGGGCCATACGGACATGCCTGGACGATTGAATAACCTTGGAAATTCGTTCCAAAATCGTTTCAAACACACAGGAGACCTCGCAGATATCTCTGAGGCACTACTAGCCCTGCAGAGAGCAATTCAGCTCACTCCCGAGGACCATGCTCAGATGCCTACATGGCTGAATAACCTTGGAAATTCGTTTCTCTGTCGCTTCCAATGGGCGGGAGACCTTGCGGACATCTCTGACGCAATATTAGCGCTGCGGAGAGCTGTTCAGCTCACTCCAGAGGGTCATACTGATATGCCTGGACGATTGAATAATCTTGCAAATTCATTTCAAAGCCGCTTCAAAATCACAGGAGACCTCACAGACATCTCTCAGGCGATATTAGCCCAACAGAGCGCAGTTCAGCTCACTCCCGAAGGCCATCCTGACTTGGCCAGACAGTTGAATGAGCTTGGAATTTTATTTCAAAGTCGCTTCGAACACACAAATGAGCCTGCAGATTTGGAAAAGGCGATCTCAAAGTACCATCTGGCTACTCTTAGAAACTCAGGCTCACCTAGCCAACACCTTCAAACTGCCCAAAATTTGGCGAAACTATCTCAGATATTCAAATCATTGGAAACGGAGTGTAGAGAAAATGCTGTGTCATGACATGCAATAGCGTGCCCTGCAGTCCAGAGCCGTGCATATTTGTCCATATTAATTTTGAAGGGTCCAGTGTCGCTAACTTCAACTGCTAGCTTCGAGGATATACAAGATGCGATGCACACACCTGAAATAGAAAGACGACACATCCTATTTGCCTTTGATACAGTGCTGCAAATCGACATTATCATCGACACATTAGAAAGATGTGTCGCTTATATCGCAGAGTTCAGCACAGCCTGAGTGTGTCGCAGTCAGTATAGAAATACTTTAATGCGTACATCATGCGATCTCTCCAATGCTCTTACAAACCTCCTACGAAACGACACATAACTCTTTTAGACCTGTTGATTAAATCTATTTTCTTCCAGGGAAATATTCGCAAGACACCATAATTCAGTACTGCAAATCCAGAAGTTAATTAAGTACTACGAGGACTATCTAATATTGTCCTTGAGCTTGCACACGAGCATACTACCAAGCTGGCTGCTGGCAGGCTGGACCCGCCGCTCATTGCTCTGAGATGCAACATGGGCTTTTCCATCGACGAAACATCCTCATTAACGACACACTCCCCTATAAGTGATACACATCGACACATCGATGACACATAGTATGATTATTTATCAACACTGTCGCTCTAAACCTGATGTGTTGCTGATGCAGTCCGATTTGGGGAGCGTGTCGATTGTGGGGTATCCTGGCAAGCTTCTCCGGTGTTTTATACAGGTGTTTTTTTGATACTTTCTGCACCTGTTATATCTTTTTGGAATGGGAGGAGACCTTGTCCAATATATTATTTGCCAGTCACGTTCAACAATGGGCACTAAATGACTAATTATTACAGCAATAGCATGCAACTTATATATATATTCCACACCTACATATCAGTTTCATTATGCTTCGTATATAATGTGTTAATTGTTTCGAAAATATGCACGGCATGATACGCAAATTTTTCAGAAGAACCTTCCATCTGACGGCTAGGATGTTGGAAGCTGTATACCAAGGAGTGGTCACTACTATGCGGTTAATCAAGGGTTGTCATAAACCTGAGGTTGCAAAAGACTTCTACGCTCATCTCATGAATCACGGAATGTCTTCGGAAGGAGATGGGAGGTTGGAACAGAGACGGTGCCGCTCATGTACTTCGTTACACGATACAACGTATTCGAGAGAGGCTTGGTGATTCCTTGCTGGCATGGATGCCATACGTTTACATGGGCCTATAAGCGTGGGTTTTTGAAACTGAGGTTTTGTTGTCATATTTAGAATAGGTTTGAATCGAAGTGACGGAGTCTTCGGTTATGTATTACAGTAAAAGGTGTCGTTTTTGAATAGATCTAGCCACTGAAAAAAATTCAATATGGAAATTCAATCCCGAGCTCAACATGGTAGTATAAATAACTACTTAATTTTTTCCAAAGTTTTTCCTTGGCATGCACTAGAAAGACGATCTTCGGACGAGAGTGTGTGACGGGGGAATAGATAACGAAGACAATATTAAAATAACAACAAGACTAAGACAAAATTATAAGGGTGATGAAGGAGCGAAGATACCTTATGTAGAATGGAGGTTTGTCATCTTGAGTGAGAACTAGAGCACGGAACGAATAAAATAGTAACTTAATTTCAATTGTAGCTCACACATTGGAGGCTATTTAATGTGACAAAAAGATGCCCACCAACCAAGATGTACTTACCTGACAAGACACGAACGAGAGCGCCTATCGATGACGAAAGGCAAGGGAGAAGGCCAGAACTTCGAGTAGCACTCACCTCTGTCTTGAGTTTCTGAAGCTCGTACGCATCCACGACGTGGGCAGGCGTGAGTATATTCTTCGATGTGCCGGAGACACGTCAAAGGAGAGGAACGGGGGTTGAGGACTCGGGTGCGGCGAGGTGCAGCTACATTGAGGGAATAAGGGTGAATTGATTAATGAGAAAGCTTACGCACGAGCATAACCTCTGTAAAGGTAGGAAGCTGTTTGTCAACTATGGTGCTAGATATCGAACAAGGGTGTACGTGCATACTTTATTTTACGCCGTATCGTGTTCGTTACGTCCTTCATCTACCTTCCCCACCGTTCGTCGTCGCTGCGAGCGCTTACCGGTGATCCTGTCTAGTCGGGGAATGTGGGCCGCGTAGCCCTTGTTGCGAGGGACGTGGGTGGCACCCTCGTCGCATTCTGTTCCCGGGCGGATGGCGCACCCGTGTCGATGCAAACGTATGCGAGGATACGCAGGCCTTAGTAAGGAGGGCAGATTGTGGTAGCCCGCAAATGAAGGGAGACAGAATGCACTTACTTAACTGGTAGGATGTCCCCCCGCGAGACCGACTCCTGCCACTCAGAGAAGATCTTCTTGCTTATCTAAAGCAGACGGGGCCTGGATGCGCTCGTCGCAGCCGGTGCGCAACTGATAGTGAGGGTGACGACGGCATAACAAGCTGGTGGTGCACAAAGCACTGTGGTTGAACGGTCGAGGCTGGAAATGATTGGTATACATAGCGGTGAATGATGTCGAAAGCGATGACGACGCACGGGGGCATGGGAAAAGGCACTGGCGTCCTGCTCACTGCACCAGACCATCTAGTGCACGGGCCTTTCGTCATCAATTCACTTGCCTCCGACTTTGCGCTCGTCACTGCACCGGGTCATCTCCAGCCTTTCATCATCGTCCCACTTGCCTCAGACTCCCGAGCGGGGCTCCTGCCTGTCCTGCCCCCGTGAGCGTCGGCAGTGAGCATGTTGTCAAGGTACGCTACCCTATCCTCTGCGTACGCACCACGAAGCATCCCGCACCCCGATCCCGATTCCTCAATTCCTTCGCCGAAAGCCATCTCGCATCGGAGCATTGCGGGGAACGGTGGTTTACCGCGAGGCAAAGGTTGTAACGTTCAATCCTGAAGGTTGATACAAAGCACACCGTTGACTGACTTGAGACCTGGCCGTGACGCATGATGCAGAGTTGTGACAGAAACGAGAGCTGGGATCGGTGCTCAGAAACACTAGTGACACTGAGGGATGTCTTCCGCGCTGTTGAGCAACCGTTACTGCTGATTATACGTGTAGCTAGTGTCGTAACACCTGGCACCGGGCGTACACATCTACCACTGCCGTCTCGGGTCGTCACCGTTCTCTGGAGTCTGAAGAAACAACGGCGCATACCATCAGCACATGCAACAACGAAAGACGACTACACTCAAGCGTACCGGGAGCTGGTCTTGTACATTGGCCGCGCGAGAACCCACTGCGTGACACAAACCCCTCCATTCAAACACTGTTTCATCCTGGAGGCAGGAATGCCACAGGGCGTCAATACGAACTGTATCCATGACGGGGTGAGGTGGAGGATGTGGCAGGGCAAGGGAGCTGGCGTTGTGGATAACCTAGTGAGGTAGTAGTGAGAATATGTTAATAGCCGGGTCGTAAGTGAGGGGATGCATTTGCCTGGTGTATATAGTCCTGCACATACAACACCCAGCATACTCTGACAACAAAGAAACTGTACATATGGCCCAGCGTTGACGCTGTTGCAGTCGACGGGAGGTGGTGTTTGCAGCCAGTGAGGTCGGCAGCAGGGGGGAGGGCAGAAATGACAACGAGAACATCATCACACCGTATACCGGCGGTATGGACTCTGTATAATGACGGTCACTTGGGAGATACAGTGGAGTGGGAGGGATGCATACCTGCATATATTCTTCTCGAACCCAGGAACTTCACATCCTTTTACCTATCCCTTATCGAAAGCAGGCTCATCGCAGGGATTAGAAGGGCCCGGTTCCCATAGAGAAGGTCACACGGTAATATGGGAGGCTTGATGAGAGGAACACGGCGCCGCTTCCTCCACAGGGGCCACAAGTGAAAGCAAGTCAGCAACAAGTGCAGGGACGTGGGGGTGCGCCATGCCACAAGTGTCAAGCGGACGCCGCCGAAGAGTGACTCTGAGTGAGTAGATGTAGGTCTGAGTGGCACGGAACCTGGAAAAAACAAAAGCAAAAGCATATTAGAAGCGCCCGTGCAAAACAAGATGGACAGTATTGCGAAAGGCAAAAATGCAACGCTGGCGGATTCCGAAAAGTTGAAGATCGGACGCACTACCCATCCAGGGTACATGCAATGCGTTAAGACGTTCAGAAGGCTCCAACATCAGTGCCTCCGTGCTAGTGCCTCGGCAAGGGAGGAAGGGCAGGAAGAAAACAACATGTAGGATCCATGAGTTATTGCACGGGGCTCGATGCTCGGAACCCCAACCATCCACGTGAGTGAGGTATCTCGAGGTATCTCGATTCTCCAAAGCAGATACTGCTCTGACCTCGTTCAGCAAATGCCATCCGTCATCAAAATTTATCTCACATCCCGGTTGCGGGGGAGGAGTGGGCCGTGTGGGCCGTTGGTTCCGAGAGCGGTTGGCGTGGCGAAGGCAGGATGTTGGGTCTCGTGAGGCGGCATGTTGTCGACGATTGAGCTTGAACTTGAACTTGAAGAGGGCAAAACGGAGCGACGCCAGGTGAAGGGAGGATGCAGGCGCTCGGGATCGCGCGCCGCCAGCCGGTGGCGACGACTATCAGTTGGCGCGAGGATCAGGATTGAGTCTGCCTTTCTTCTCAAGCCTCCACAATTCGCCATCCGCAGTCTTGCCACTATCCTCACAGTCATGCAAATCTGCACACCAGGTCTCCAACTAGCTATCTGATGTTCTCCATGGCCGCAGCACCATGACGCTATTGAAGACCACTGCTACGGCATTCTGAGCTCGACCAGTGCATCTGGTGTCCATATTGTCTCTGGGCTTTAGGCTAATACACAACGCGCCATATCTATCAGTTCTGCCCCTAGGACAGCATGTGGCATGGCTCTAGCGAAGGTCTGTTTGTTATTGTAGATCGTCGTGATTTTGGAGAGTCGCTAGAATGGTTGCACTCCGAATCAAGTATGGCGCGTGAAGTGTAAAGTTTGCGCATTTATGTCCATCGCTCCCTTCATTGCGTCTTCTTCCTTTGTCTTTCCCTCAATACCATGACGGCTGTATAACGTGAAAACTCCAGCGCCATACGCCGGGCCACTGGGAAACAGATGAACGCTGGGAAAGCTGAATATACCGGATGGTTCAGTGTAAATTTGACACCTTCTCGCAGATCGTATTCATGCTTGAGGCCTGTTGAAAAAATCTGGTCAGATTTGCCTCTGAACTTCCATAAAAATGTGATGAGGGGCTTTTCGAGCTCTGGAAATTCAATATTCTGCAGCCGTTCAATGGAATGTTGGTGATGGCACCCATACAACTCGCAACTTCGATTCAGTCTACCCAACTCCTCTCGTCCCCCAGCACTACTGGCGCCTCCGTGTCGGATAATATAGCTAGTCTGGCGGCGCACGTTGAAGCAGTGTATCTGCGTGTCCTCGACGCTTAGCGCTAGGATCGGAGGTGCGCAGCTGTGACGCTACTGGACATATGGGTCAACCATCAGCCACAACGATGTGCTACATCTGAAACTGATCTATGACGAACTACTATAACTCTCAATCGTGCACCAGTACCCAGGACCTAGCTTTGCGTGCGCGCCCGCGCGTCATTCCGCACAAGTGAGATGGTAATACGGAAGAGGGGAAGCTTCCGTCCCCACCTTCTACCATGTGCCCTGCTGCTGCTTCCTTAGTCCTGTGTCACCGGCGTCGCTACAGTGGGACTGGACCCTGCACAGCCTGCTGGTCATTGAATACGCCATCGATCATGGTGTGCATATTTTGCGAGGCGCTAGCAAATTCGTGTCTACTACATCAACATTTTGGCCAGGTCGTGATATCACAGAGATATCCTTGGATGTAAGTACACAGAGAGGAGGGAAAGAGGCGATGAAAATACTAAACAGATGGGTGGATCCCAGTGTAGTATGAGGTATATCCTGGCGCGCTACAGATTTTAGCAAGTGTGCGTACGAGTAGATAAGTGTGTATTCACCTATTAATCAGCCCAACCCACTAATGAATATGGATGCGTCGATAAGCTTTTCTCTCGTCTCTTCGTCTTGCTACCTCTTACTTTCTTTCAAAATTTCCACTCTTCCATCACGTCTTGCATTCATTATGTCTCATTCATTTCTGTCCCTTCAACGACTACCCGCCCTGCTCTCCTGCTATACGTACCCGAAGCCATGCAGAATCGCTCGTGATGGCTATGCTCCGTATGCTAAGACGGGGAAGCTAACTGTCCTCATACCTTATACGGTCTACCCAGCGACAGACGAGCCCTATTGAGAAACACGGCAACTGACCATTAAAAATTGTAGTGGTTATGAAGATCACGCGACACTGACGCGTACCAGAATACATATACATAAGGGGAGAAAATGACAAAATCATCGCGTACGTTCAGGCTTAGACCACAGAAGGTTTAAGTACTACAGCATAGGTATTCAGATACCAATATCTTGCCCTAGGAGCAACCTTTGAGCACTCGCGTGCGAAATTAATGTGCATAATCTGTCATCGATCGGATTAATCCCTCGGCCTCTGCTGACCTGGGCTTCAAGGTACATTTAAATGGCTTTGGATGACTATGAAAAAAATGTAAGCCGATTACAATTCGAAACAATATTTTTGCATCGCGCACCATATTAACGCTGACTGGTAGCTGAGATCTGGCTCAATTATTTGTCCGTTTTCGTCGAGGGCTTTGTTTACTTCAAACGTTGATAATATAGATGCAGCTGCAAGCCAAAGTGTAGATAGCGCAATGTGTTTTCCCGGACACTCTCTGAGACGAAATATATATCTACTTCAATACAAAGACACCGGGTGAAGGAAACTGACCTCCGTCCGAAGCCGAAAGCCACATTAATGGGATCGCGTACGTCAGAGTTGGGCTTTCCATCTTCTGTGAGAAACCGTTCTGGCCTAAACGCTGATGGGGAAGGATAGTCGTTTTCGTCATTCAACATCGCCCTGCACGCACACAAGAAAGGAATAAATCCATAAGGAGATTTTCGACATTGAAGCACAGTACATACCACACATTTCCAACTATTATTGATTTAGCAGGGAGATGGTACCCCTGATATACGTCATCTTCGGCCAACTCGTGAGGAACGGCTAGGAAAGAATTATTTTTTCCTGCAATAATGAGGTAAGATAAAACTCACCGATGGGCGCGACAGTACGCCAACTGTTGACATCAGAAGCAAATTGTCAAATATACCGAACATGATTCGCAAAAGAAGGAAGTAAGAAGACCTTACCGAATGACTTCTTTGATTACAGCTGATAAATAAGGAAGATGATCCTCGTCATTGAAATCTGGAAGTCTTCCGCGACCCACAACCTGATCTATCTCGCGTTGTGCTTTAGTTAATGCCTCCGGAAAGCAAAGCATTGCAAGAAGGAACGTGTGGAGGGCAGAGAGTGTGGTATCGGCACCACCTAAAATATAATTAATTCTTAAATAAAATATATCGCGTATGAAGACACTGTACCGCTGAAAAACATCCCAGCCGTATCCTTGATAACCTCGCGTTGGTGGAGTGGATCGGAAGCGTCAGCGAGTGAATCTAGGCATAGCGATGTAAACGAAGTTTGCGCAGTTCCGTTCCCCTGATTCGAATGTAAGGACATGTAGCAAGTATGCAATGATAAAGTGGAAGACGACAGACAATGGCTTCTACAGTGTCATCGAATGGCTTATCACGAAATTGTTCTTGCAATCCTCGCCATATCCTTGCCTTTTTCTGGAACCCAGCACCAGGGAC
>JASFDH010000061.1:0-41364 GCA_036937195.1 Nidularia pulvinata | reverse complement strand
CCCCACCCAACAGTATCACTCTTCTCACAGCTGCCACCACATTGTTCCGTTATAAGACTTCGGTTAGACTGCTAGCTGCACTTACTCCCGGAAACCACAACCGCACTTCGACGATACAATCCAGATGACGTTGGGCAACGGGAAGTCAACGAATGGTGTCGAGGATTCTTCCAGGGTTTGGTTGATCACAGGTAGCGGTCTGTTCTTTAGAGTGTATCAGTTACAGCGCTCTGATAGTCTCCTGGATTTATAGGAACTTCCTCAGGATTCGGCCGCCGCCTCGTGACGTCTGCACTAGCTCGGGGAGACCGTGTCATTGCCACCGCTAGATCGCTCGAGAAGCTCGACCATCTTGCTTCCATTTGCAGATCAGACATTCGTGCAAACCTACGAACGATACAGTTAGATGTGACAGAGTCTGAAGATGCTATTAAATCCAAGGTGGACCAGGCAGCCTCGTTCTGGGGCCATATTGATGTTCTAGTGAACAATGCAGGTGGGCATTTGTTTGCTTTAATGAAGGACAGAACTTACAGAAGTATGGATATATAGGCTATGGCCTTCCTGGGTTGGTCGAAGAGGGAGGGTGTGTATTTTGGAATGATATTTCCGAGAATAAGCTGAATGACAATATTGCCGCACAGGAATGCTCGCTTACGCCTTCAGTTCGAAACTAATGTATTCGGTCTTATGAGCGTGACCACAGCTACCTTGCCATACTTACGAGCAAGGAAGAGTTCCACTTTAGTAGTCATTGGCAGTCGATCCGCCTGGAAGACCGAGCTTCCTGTAAGTCTCAATTTTAGATGCCATCTCCTTGACAAATTCCATTTACATTTTCAATAGGGTATAGGTAATGATTTGTCGATTTTTATGTGTGTTGTGCTCATAGGTATCATCCAGGATTTTATGCGTCTTCCAAAGCAGCTGTTCATGGTGAATTCTAAATGCTGTTCCTCATCTCAGGTTCTGACTTCCTTCGAAAATAGCGCTGACCGAAACGCTAACAATTGAACTCGAACCGCTCGGCATCCGAGTTCTTTTAGTCGAGCCAGGTGCTTTCCGGACTGAGGGTATCTACGGGCAACAATATTTCTCGGACAACAAGATACCTGATTATGATGAAGTTCGAAACAAAAGCAAGACACGGTTTGCATCCGTTCCAGGTACTGAGAAGGGTGATCCAGACAAGGCGATGGAGGCTGTCGTTGATGTCGTAAGAGGAGAGGGCATAGCAAAGAATAGGCCTTGGCCTGGTTATTTGGTCCTCGGCGAGGATGCGGAAAACGATGTACGAAACAAGTGCTCAAAGGTGCTTACCGTGTTGGACGAATGGAAGGATGTCGCAAGGGGAGTTAGTTTCTAAAGTTAATAGTGAGTCATTTTGTCATCTGTATATTTTTTTTTCTGGCTCATTTTTCTTCCAATGTAGGCACGACGATTTGCATTAATACATTTACTTTATTTTGAATCATTTTACGGCTATGGCCAGTCTGCTTTATTTATTTCCGACCTGCAATCTTACATAGACCCATCACTTCTCAGGTGTCAGGAACGTACATAACATTAGGTCCTTACGTTCCCCCGAATGCACCTATTGATGAATGGTTCCCAGGAGATGCCTTGACAGTCATCGCGTCAATCTGTCGAGAGTGATATCACTTGGTCTGTATCGCTGATCAGAGATGTGTCGGCAGACAAGTTGCTCCATGGACCATGGGAAACTTATTATCTCCCATCTATCACGTCGTCTAGATCGCGTCCCGTGGTACCGGGTACCGAGGATACTTGTTAGTTGTCTAACTGTGTCTAACTACTGCAGGCGTCCTGGTTCTGCAATATATCTGGCTGCAACATTGATCTTCGCCTTTTAGTGCGCCGAGCACGGTACTCAATATTCCAAAATCTGCCAGGAGTCCATGTTCACCTTCGGTTAGAGATTCCCCGAGTTGTTGCTCGCTTTGAGATCTCTCATGTTGCGCTTTGGGTAGCCTGCTATAGAAGGATTAGACAGGAGAACGCAGCCTAACTCAAACTCGTAGGTATTTCCACGCACACGTTCGTCTTCATGGCAGATCCGTGCCTACTCTATGTATGTTTTGAATACTTCTCTCTACAGGTGCCACTTCTGGTGTATAAACCTTCCTCATGGTGTGTGCGTCTGCCTCAGGGGATCATGTCAACGATAGGCTGGCAGATCGATGAACAAAGTTGAGGCCCTTATCGCTAGTTGTACACCTGACTGACCTATTGCAGAAAATGGGAGTTTTATGTCCAGCGTCCTAGAAGGTGAGTTGATCAAGTCAAGTCGAGAGAAGATCTATCCATTTGAGAAGGAGTACATGATCTTGTGAACGATGGAGTTCAGTTGTTTTCAGTCAAAGGATCAATAAATGGCTTTTCGGCATTTTTATGCAAGCAAAGATTCAAAGTTCCAAACTTTCAATCATGTAAATTTCTTATTCGGGCTCAATCTAAGATGAATTCGTAAGGGATTCAGGCTTTCCTTTTGACCACCTCAAACTTAAGGCCAATACAGGGTAGGTCAATGAAGATAAATATATCCTCTGGTATGTCCGGTATCTACTCCGTTTCGGTGAAATTTTAAGTACACATTCAGGGTTAGCGTCTTTCAACTGCTCTCGCTGTCAGTTGCTATATAAGGTCCTTTATTGAGCAGCTGCTCAATGGCAGTTCCTAGTAAATCGTGAGTTATCGCTTGCACTTGACAGGTGAGCTAAACCACTTCATATAGCCTTACTTAACAAAAAGTTTGATGGTGGTGGGAGTTAGGCGCTGTTAACTGCTCAGAAGAAAAGCAATGTTGAAATCAAATGTGAGGTTACCACAAACGAATTACAACGCATTTAGACTAGAGATTAAAGAGCGCAAGGAACTTGGGAACGAACAGTTAAGGGTAGTTGCACCACCATGAGACAAGGTTGAAGATCCATAAGAATGCAAACCACTGAAAGATGTTCCCAACTAACTCACAAGGAGATACAGGACCTACGGATGCTTGAGAGTAAATAGTAACATTCCAAGTATGGACTGCACCCTGCCTGAATCGCTAGGGACCTGGTCCGTCTACCCGTCCCTTGCTGTGCATTTATCTCCCGCCACGATGGTAGCACTGCGCCACCGAGAAGATACTAATGCTTAAATATCAGGGTAGCCTTCAGGCGCTAGTCCCACTACAGCGTTATGACGGCTGGCGGGAGCAGAAAGCTTGTGGCCATCTCGGTTCCTGTTAGTGTTGTGTCGCCTAGGTAGCACCCGTGGCTGTTCGATAGACATCTCCGAGAGATATGCATCCACTTGAGGATTCCCTTCTCAAGCACTTCTTAGCCATCAGCTACCACCAACATTCAAGGAGTAGCTGGCAAGATCAGAATAGTGGTGGTATCAGGCGACCAAAGAGCAAAAACATCATCGTCCGATAAGCACCGAAACCTCTCCCAATCTTTTCTCCACGTCTTCAATATCGCGCATAATCGCCCGATATCTTTTCTCCATGCTTTCAAAGCTAGGGCCTATCAAGGAGGTTGTGTAATTGGCGTCCGACGTTCGCTCAGCTACGAAGCTCCCAGCCCGCCCCGACACTGAGCTTATGGACGGGATGCTCCCGAAGCTCGCTCTCCGTGCGCTAGGTGGCACGCTCAGAAAGCCAGTGGTGGAGCTGATATTTCGCTGGGAAAAGGTGCCTGTCATAGTCGGGGTCCCACTTCTTCTCGAGGACAAGATTGACATCGCTGACCCAGGACGAGGGGTCGGACTAGGACTAGGTGGTCCCTCTGAGTCAGTGGCATCCGCCTCAGAACCAGAGTACAACGCTGGATTGTACTTCTCCACCACGAGTGGCGGGAGCCTGCCCTGCTTCGACGCCGTGGTGTAATCTGGGACTGGGATGGGCGTGGCTAGCGGGTCGAAGCGCAGCTCCTTCCCTTTCCGCAGTGTGCCTGAGCCACCACGGCTGAAGGATGAGGTGAGGATGCGCGGTTTGCGCCCGCTCTCCAGCACCTTCTTACGGGCACTCATGCCGACACAGTCAACGAGTTGCTTCATCGCTTCACGGTCTGACACGCTTCGCCTGGGCGCGGTGCGTCGAACAGTGCTTGAACGAGGAAGGGTGGCATGCTGGTATGGCGTAGCAGAGATGCCATAAGGTCGATTTGGAGTGCTGAAGGAGTGATGCCCAGGAAGCGGGGTAGATAACGTACCATGGCCCGGTAACGGGAGGAAAGGACTAGGTGTGAGATGAGTAGACGGAATGCGTAAGGATCGAGGCGTGTTCTGATTAATTGGAGAAGCAGCTGTGGCTTGGCCATGAGGAGGAAACGCATCTAGCGCTGGGCCCCACGAGAAGCCAATGAAAGAGGAACTAGAATCCGTCCGCATGGAAGGTTTGAGATCGGGAGGACTGGGACGGATGATGGAAAGACCTGGGGATGATGCCTTTGAGGAGTGAAACAGGGCAGAGAAGGCAAAGCCTTGTGACAGCGACTCGTCGTACGGTACCTCGAGGCCTGCATGAGGTTGGTTGTCAGCTTTGGGCTCAGTGTAGGTGAATTGAGGAAGGTGAAGGTTCGGAGGTGCTAGTTCTACAAGAATCAGGCATCAATGGCGGTCAAAAGTGAGGGGAATATCTTACTAGACGGGAGGGTAGCCCACTCTACGCCAGCAAATAAAGGATGTTCAGTAATCTCCAAAATGCTATAACGACCTAGTCGCGATTCAGCATTTGTTAATAAGCTATGTAGGGCCAGTCAGCTTGACGGGTTGCAAAAGAAGTCTGAAAGTATCATACCGACACAAGAAGTCCTGGTATTCTGATGAAATCTGCACCTCTTGTTGGAATCGCAGGCTCTTCTACAAGATAAAGTAATGGATATCGGTAGTTGCATTAGACAAGCAGAGGAACGGGTTACCTCGTGGTTGACAATTCTGGCATACGTTTGGCGGATCTCACTTGCGAAGAATGGTGCAACCCCGTACGCCATCTCGTACATCATGGCACCTAGACTCCACCAGTCTGTTTCTATGCCATATCCCTCTGTTTCTTCTTTGGAAGTCCGAGAGTTCTGAGAATCATCCTCCATTTCCAATGCCACGAGAGCCTCCTCGTGGGCCTTGAGAATCTCGGGGGAGATATAGTCACAGGTCCCACATGGAACCAGGCAGTATCGCTTCGGGAGAAGCTGGACGCCATCGGACGCTGGTGGTAACAACGGTGCTGCCGACCCAAAATCGATGAGCAAGATGTGAGCGTCCGGAGTAAGGACAAAATTGTGTGGCTTAACATCACTGCGCAAGCCTAGAGCTAAACATCGTGCTCGAGGGAGATTCATCAATGAAAAAACGTACCGATGAGCAAAACCCTGCTGATGGCACCAATTAATCGCGCTGATAATCTGGGGTACCCACCACCTCAGATCAGCTTCCAATATCCGCCCATCATGCGGGCTCGACTCAAGCACATCCCATAAGGTACCGCCCTCTGCGTAGTCCATAACGAGATTGAGATGTGTTGGAGTTTGGAAGGCGCAAAGCATGTGTGGTGCCCATCGCGAGTCTGTTTTTACTGCCTGAAGAAGAATGTCGCGTTCGAATTGGGGAAAACATTGCTAGAGACTGACGGTCAGGACTCCAAAGGGATATGCAGAAGAGCGGGCTCACGTCGCGTGTCCTGAGAGCAAAGCGCTTTTCTATTGATTTTCGGACGTACACACGCCCATTGAGACGGCAGTTCACCACATCAATCTGTGAAACATCTGTCGTGTGAGCATCTCAAGAGAAGTCTGAGCGCAATCACATCGATCGACTCACAACGCCAAATTGACCATATGCAAGCACACCAATTACATCCAAGTCTTTATTCTGGAAGCGTAAGGCATCGATTTCGGTAGTCTTCACTGGCGAACAGGCACGCAATTAGGTATTGATGTGGGACTCGTACTGATAGAAGAGAGAGCTCTCACAGGTCTTCCCAATTACACTTTGGCCGTGTAGTATTCGGTCTAGAGATATCCCGTCTTCCTCTTCGTCACCATGGCTCTTGAACAGCGAGGCTAGCCTTGTTTTCCGTTGGTGCCATGAGAGAGACATACATTAGGCAGCTACGTAATCGGTGTCGATTGGCGCCACTGGCGATATGGCCAGAATGTACAGAAATCAGAAACTCAATGGAAGATAGAAACGCGTCAATATGTCACAAATAAGAGGAATGAGGAAATCAAAGCAGGTGGTCGAGGTAATGTTCGAAATTCAACCAGCCCAACGCCCGTCGTTGCCAAGATCACGATCACATGATTTATATCGTTTAAGCACGTGTAAATAAATTTTCTTAAAATAGTACGTGTTAAACAAGAGGCGGCCGCGTGACGCTGATCCCACCGCAAGGGAGGAGTGGCAACACACGATCATAAATAGCAGAACAATCTTGAAAAAACGAACAACGTTGCACAAAACAAATAACTTAGTCAAACGTTGGACTTTTCAAGCTGCTGAATTACTGTGGCATATCTACAATACAAACTATGAAAGCGCTCGTAAATAATGAAAGGCATCTAAAACCTGAAAAGAAATAAGATATAATAAAAATAATGATATTAATTTCAGACTCACCATTACTTGCTGAAAAGCACTTTGTGATTGGCAGCGAAGATGTCACCGGCCTTCTTTGCTGACCCCGGGAATCCGTGCGCAACGCAGGTACCTCCACACTTGGGAGCGGTGAATGAGAACGTGATATGTTGGCCAGGTTCGGTACGACTGCCGTGGAAGTCATTCATGAAGACCACTTCCAAGGTACCTGACAACCCCAGGGATTTCTCCGCCAAGTTCAGCAATCGCTGCGCAGACGCCTTGGCAGCTGTACGGGCCTTCTCTCGCTCAACTGCGTTGGCAGGATTAGCGGCTCCAAGATCGTTCTGGAATGTAACCTGGATTTTCACGGCGCGCTTCTCGATAATCGCACGGGCCTCGATGATGTGGCGGGCATCGAAGTTCATGAGAATTTCGCGAGCCTCATAGGACACTCCGGTACTCTAAAACAGCCATAAGTTTAAACAAGTATCCCTAGGCACCATCTTATAGTCACTCACAGATTCCGGAACGGGCGTTGCCAATGAGACACCAGCGATGAGAGCAAGGAGAGCGAAGACGGGTTTGATGAACATCATAATGAAGCTAGGTTAATTGACGTGAAGAGTTGGTAGCGTAGTAGAGTATGCAAGAATAAAGCAACGAGAAGTCGTGAGGTTCGTTAAGTCTTCTTTGACCAGCAAAGATAGATGAGGTTAGGTAGATGGGGAGCTCAAAGCCAGTTCGAGGAGGTCCTGGCCTGATTCTGCCAACGTGGGCCACTTTTAAAGCAGCTCAGGAGGACCCCAAAAGCCCTCGAAACCGATAGGATACTCCAGGAGCGCATCACTTTCCATCACAGGTACTTCGTTTTTGCAGTCCCATCGCAACAGATCACACCTCGCCAAATTCTGACAAATTCCGGTTATACTTCGCAAAGCGACACCTATTAAGCAAGATTTTCTGTGATCGTCAAGGCATTATTGATTTCAGACTTCGTTTATACTCACGCGAACGGTGACGCGAGCCTTACGCGAGCCTCTGCCGACGCCTGATAGACCCTGATACCTGTACATGTGAAGCACCCGATACAACATGGATTAGTTACTCCTAATTGCTCAGGCGAAGGCGCAAGCATGATCTATTTCCTAGACAATCAGCTTCTGTGTGATGGGCCCCACGTCAATACCAATGTGGACCGCTACGAAGTTCTATTGCTGGACCGTTTTTATTAGACTCGGGATATATTGTAAGTGTACCCCATAGTAACTTTCATGATCAAGCGACTAAACGTTAAGGAGGATACCTTATAAAAGTCAGTACAGGGTCAGGGGTCGCTGGCAGTATGTGTCTTCCTTGCACAAGATAGATAAACTTCAGACCTGGATATCCATAAATAACGCTAACTTCCATGTAAATGTAACCAGAAACCAAGGTAGTTGATCGCGAATGCAACGGATTACTGAGGTCGTAATTCATTTCAATATTCTTGTCCATCATTTAGTTTTATCGATTTATCGAAAGCATGAATGTGCTGTGGATCCGATGACAGAATAAATCGAAACAAGGGGGTAAATCAAATAAATTTAAGCGGTAAGCATCACATGGAAGTGGCACTGGAACGATTAAACATACCGTTAGGGATATAAGCACTACTATGAGTAGCCTTATCTCATGCTCCATAGCTTACTGCTTATATAAGAGCTTGTGTACACTGACAAGACCACTAGCGCGCCCAACTCTTCTTGGCAAAAACCTCTTCGATTTCAGCCAAGTCTGAAAACCGTAATGCAGAAGAGATAAAGAGCATGCGAAAAACCCACTGAATAACATAAGAACACACTCGGAATGAAGGGTGGACTTCTAAACTGCTGAATTATTTGACTTATCTAAACTACAAATTCCCTTATTACCAAGCTATATTATTGTGATCGTCAATTATGAAGATGTCCGAGCCCATTGAATCTGAAAGGGCAGAATAAGGGAAATAATAATATAAACTACAGCACTCAGTACGTACCATTAATTGCTGAAAAGCACCGCATGGTTGGCAGCGAAAATATCTCCAGCCTTGCCTGATGTCGAGGGGAAACCATGGGCAACACATACACCTCCGCATCTAGGGGCAGTAAACGAGAACGTGATATGTTGTCCAGGTTCGGCCCGGCTGCCGTGGAAATCATTGGTGAAAACAACATCCAAGGTACCCGTCAGCCCGAGGGATTTCTCCGCCGCATTCAGCAAACGCTGCGCAGATTGCTTGGCGGCCGTACGAGCCTTCTCCCGCTCGACAGCATTTGCAGGATTGGCCGCACCAAGGTCGTTCTGGAACGTGACTGAAATTTTGACTGCACGTTTTTCAATAATTGCACGGGCCTCAATGATATGGCGGGCATCATAGTTCATGAGAATTTCGCGAGCCTCATAAGAAAGGCCGGTGCCCTGATATAATTGGTAAATTAAACATAGGACCTTCTCAGAGAAGAGTTATAACACCCACAGATTCCGGGACAGGGCTTGCCCAAGCGGCACCGGCGAAGAGAGCAAGGAGAGCAAAAGCGGGTTTGATGAACATCATGACGGCAATAAGAATATTGAGAGGGAGTTGATTAGAATAGAGTGTGCAAAAATAGAACAATGAGAAGTTGTGAGAATTAGAAAGTCTTCTTCGACCGGCAAAGAAAGACAAATGTAGTGGGGAGCTCAAACACAGTTCGAGGAGATCCTGGCTTGATTCACAGATGTCGAGTTGTTTTAAATAAAGCGTCTTCTAAGGACCCCAGAAAGCCTTGTAGGTGGTCTGGGCATTTCATCATTCGAACATGATTTGAACTTGGATATTTTCCCATTCAATCACATTAACCCTTAGCCCGACGAAACATCTTTGGTTCCCCAATCAGTGATCCCAGAAAACCGGCCACTCAACTCCAGCGAGCAGTCAGTAAAACAAAGGTCTCTTGTGAATCACCCTGGCGAGTTGAAAAGACATACATCTGTACAATGATCCTATTCAGTTCGGCGTCAACAGGGAACCTAGTAAAAAAAATGTAGGTATGGTTTTATTATTCGACGACTATATGTACACACTATTGCGATCTGCACCTAAGCGAGCTGTTTCAAGGATCTCTCACTCAGGCTCAAAGAACTTGGGCGGGACCAAGTCGGAACTTCCATGACAAGAATCTATTAACCGCCCATAGCTATGCACTCGAAAGTGTATCTATTAATGGGCTTAAGTACGTTGGAATGCAAACCGGTGCACTTAACCCTGAGATACTTACGAGTTTCGCATGAACCGGTTAACATTTCATGTACACATATCCTCGGTTCGGATGTTAACCCTATAGCCGATCTTTATGGACATGTACGTATACCATTACTTATATAATTTCCGTCAGGCTTTCATCGTATAAGATATTCAATGGTATCCTAGATACGGTGTGCAAGGTGTCATTGATCCACAATCGAAGGCTTGAGTATTTTTAGTTAATCACGATGGCAAGGACTTGCAGATGCTAATTGAATGGCCAGACTCGCAGCCTGTACATGTAGTTAATTGAATTCACATCCATCATTTGAAATGCACATCGTGTTTGAGAATCAGGTCCGGTGTAGACGTCGGAAAAATATGAGACATGACAGGACCGCCCACACAATAGCTTGAATGATATATGCAAGATTTCCTACTTGAAGGAGGTGAAGGTAATAGAAACGAGTCTCAGACCTGACCGACGAGTATGGCAGCATCCATGTGATAACCCCTTCTTGCACAGAGCCAAATTGTAGCCAAGTATGAAAGGCATTCCATCTCGTTACATTACAACGGTAAGAAATTTTGATCATGATGGTAGCTACCAAAGTTGGATAGTAAGAATTAAGTACCATGTGCAAGTAGTCGAAGTGCCGTATTATTAGACAGGTCCTGACAACCGTTTCGAGCACCAACAGCGCACAGCATGAAAGCTTGATGCGACTCTAAGGACCCCAGATTCAGTATGATAAACTCAGAACATTCAAAAAAACAAAATAAATAAATAAGCATACTAAGTGAGTCTGACTCAACTTTCTTATATCAGTCGCTACCTCGCCGATATGCCCATTACTGATACTATAAGCGATTTTTTACGTCGAAAGTAGTGCATGTGCAAAGCCTCCGAGAAATGAGCTCCAAAATTTTGAATTTCTAATTGCAAGACTGCGAGAGATAAGCCCGTAATTGTTGCGGCCCGAGAGCGTTGGTCGTGCCGGACCGGGGCAATGAGAAAAATCCCGTGTGCAGTGCAGTGGCTGTGGTGCCGTACCATGCAGTACAGTGGGTGTTTGTATATTTACTTACAATTTGGCTGCAAGCTCATCCATATAATCACAATTTTTAAAATCTTCTTATTTTTTACAGTAAATTTTAATGTTCCTTTTTACAACAGGAGTAGCCTAAACTTTTAGAAAAAATTTTACACACTATAAAAATCTTGTGATGACAGAACAGATGTTGCACAGTTGTATGCTTCGAAATAAATTCAAATATATATACATCCACAGAATATTTAGAGTCGGAGTACAGTACACCTTCTCATAATGCATAGCATTGGTTTTGCTCAAATTGTGATGCATTATGAGAATTATGCATTATCAGCATGCATTTTGGCTGACAGAAGACGTTTTGTATCTCCCAAAATCCCATGCATTATGAGAAATATGCATTATGAGGCTATGCAATATGAGAAGGTGTACTGTAAATTTCACTAAATCTTGTATCTCAATGATCTATTTTCCACTGCTAAAATACTAGAGAACTATCTAGCCATGTGTTTCATAATTTAGTGAAGTCACAGTTTTTAAGTTACCTTACTAGTGACAAAAGCAAGGATATGGATACCAGAGTGGGTTATTTTCTGTCATTTGAAACATCAAATAACTTAAATTATCTGCTTTAAATTGATCATCATCCTTGCATGAAATCTAGGAAACTTAGGTCCGTAGAAATACTAGATTGCATGCGTGAGTGCGTAATGGTCCACTGTCCAGATCTTCAAACTGTGTAAGGAATCGGTCCAAGTGGAGATGCTCAAGTTCACAATGTTTGCATCTCAATCTTGAATATATTATCCTGTCTTTCAAAACAACCAATATAGTACAACTAATCAATACGATCCATCCCTCTTATTGCCATGTACACTGTACGTCAAATAATACCAGAAATAATATCAAGCAAATTTTACAGTTATGCCTCGTATTCAAAACTATAGTTCCTTGGGTATAATTTGCATGTATAACTAAAATAAGTCCATGGATCCGATGATAACGAATTTCGAATCCCACAGCGTAGAATATGTCATGGCAGGCCTATGAATATAGAGGGCACTACAGCTCGATGAATATTGATACGGAATTCCCCTATATATTGCGATTATAGAATAACCCACTTATACCCATGGTGGTTATGCCTGCGGCCACAACGCTAGGCCGAGAGACTGTAAATTCGGGCCTAGCCACATGATATGCGGTTACAGTTGCGGTTGTCCACCAGGGATTAGACCATTCACGGGAAGGAAGGGCCTATTTGGCCAATACCAATCTTGTGGTGTCCGTATTACCGGTGCGGGCCCCGGAACCCGCATCTGAGCTGGAGCCGGGTTGGGCGGTTGGCGACAAGCCTGGTGGAAAGAACGGTGATGGCGAAGTTGGTGGTTATGAGGACGGTGTGGCACTCAGAGACGAGCGTTCGCATCAGGGTTGGCTTCGGCTGGAAAGGGAGCTGGACCGTCGTTATTCCAAATGAAGGCGGGGAGGCGCAGAGCCTCCTCGGCCATCATACGCAACGGAGCATCATATTCGAGAAGGCCTTTCAATAGGTCTATAACTATAACGTTATGTGGGTTGAACTAATGTGCATAAACTTCATACGGAATTTTGCATCTTGTGAATTGAGCGCTGTTTGCCATAATTCTATGCCAATGGGATTATCGAATCCTTGGAACTCGTTGTATAGTATGCACTCTTGATCACACTCATTGCTACCTTGGAATAGAGCTCGTCGCAAAACCATCTCGTTCAAGATGCATCCACAAGCCCGAAGGTCTGCTGGCGTGCCGTAGCGCTCACCTTCGAGAATTTCGGGCGAGTTGTACCGAGGTGTCCTGATCTATAGAAGTGCTTTAGAATTTCGAGATGTAATAATAGAGCTGAAAAACAAGCTATCGACCGCTGACGCGGGGCATTGACAAATCTGGCTACACGAAAATCCACAATTTTAATCAAGCTGGACTGGTATTTATTTGGATCCTAGTTGTGAAGAGACTGTTTTGCTTCGCAAATGAGAATATTGTCAGTTTTGAGATCAAAGTGGACGATGCTGTCCTCATGGATAAACGCTACTCCTATAAAAGATCTGATACATAAATCTTGTCAGAGCGTGGTCTCTGTTCGGGTCCGTTATACTATATTTCCTAATATACCTGTCTAGAGTCCGGTTGCAGAACTCTGAGACGAAGGTCGTCTTCTGCGGGTCTTCTATCGTGTTGATGAGTTTAACTACAGCCGTTTGCATAATTCTGTGAAATTCAACTTTCTTGCGCATGATCACGTAAGTATTCCCACGGCCAAACAAAGCAGATAAGACCGCGACAAGGCGATTCCTCGAGCTGTTGCTGCTTGTTCCCCACTCGTTGATGCCCTCCCCACTCTCAGACGATATAAAGGAGAGGATTGTCAAATGGTATTATGAAGATCAGGATGCCATGAGGGAGATAGCTGCACAAGCGCGTTGCTCAATTGGACTAGTGTCTAATGTACTTTGCCACTGCTGGGAATATGGCCAAATCAAGGATCCTTTCAGACAATACACTGGTCGGCCGTCAAAGATCCGATATATAAAGCAGGAGGGATAGTCATTGTAGGGCTTCAGAGCACTGTTATAGACATATGTACAATAGATCTTCATGTTTGGGTAGCTTTTGGGAGGTAGACCAGTAGATGAGGGGATAGAACAAGGAGTAAAAGAACGAGGAGAGTCACGAGACGATGAACGCTTCTTATCGCGGTGTTTGGCTGTGGGAATAGTCACGTGATCACACGCGCAAGAAAGTTGAATTTCACAGAATTATGCAAACGGCTATATATTGATATGCTTCAGACGTTTCAGTATCGCAATTTCGTGCGGCACGTCCTCGGAAGCGCTCGGAAAGAATCGCTTAAGAACGATAACTTATTTGTTCTGATCCTTATTCCCTGTTCTTCAATGAATGCCTGTGTCATCAAAAGCCAAGGCAGAAGTAGACCGACCCTACACGCTCTCGCATAACTGCCCTCGCCTATTGTAATTAAAGTTAAGCTTTAATAATAAGTTAATGTTTGGATGGTTAACCTAATTTCTCGAGCTACAATAATGAGCCTGACGGTAGCTTGAATATCTATCCTGTCAAATATGAATTTTTTTTGTCTTGGAATATTTGTTCATCTTGAAAATTGTGATCAGGATCGAGAAAGCCTCGCTCTATTAAAGGTTTGGTGAAGAATGTGTCCGAGATGAAGAACAATTGCCAGTTCACTGAGGCGGCCAAGGGCTGGTGAATGGCATGGCGAGATTGAACCAAGAATTAAGAAGCACAGCCGCTTACCATCATAAATATCACACCCAATAGTTAACAGTTAACACTACTGCTGAAGACGATGGTGGAATGAATTTATATCCTGGGGCTGAACGAGTGCGCTTTGGCTCCAAGCGCACGGTGCAGACGATGTCGACCATTGTTACCGGGAGGATAGAACGAAAAAGATCCAGTAGTACGGATCTGGTAGTTCTAGCACAACATTAATTTCAATCCTATGCACAATTTCGATTCGTCAGCTGTTTTACAATTGTATGAATTGTCCACTGACCTCGCCATTAAATTGACAGACTTCCCGAGCAGAACAAAGATGAAAACTCTAAAAAAATTCGGATTCAGAATGGAAAGAGGACATTGCAAAGACCAGAGTTTGTGCAAGTGACTTTGAGCAGAGACGTGAGCGTTGGCGGAATGGTCCGGGCAGAATGGCGCTACCCGTCACAGAAAACGGCATACACGTGACATCACATCCCGTCACCGTGCTTGCTCAGAAAACAGACCCAGGTTCCGACCGCACCCTCCCCCCAAAACTTTCATCATGCTGCAGCTCAGAAGAATAGCGCAAAAGGTCTATCTCTTCCAGAACATGTCATTTTGTATGTGCTAATATTGTATTGTCACTAGAATGCACCCCGAGCGGGAAGGCTTCTGCGCCAAACGGGAGCGCAAGTCGGGAGCTACCAGGCTTACCGCGGCCTGGCGACGTCGAACGAATCATATGATGTAGTAGTCATTGGAGGAGGTATGTATCGTCAACTCAGGTTGATATGGCGTTGTTCACTGTCGTACTAGGTCCCGGAGGATACGTGGCTGCTATCAAGGCAGCACAGATGGGGCTGAAGGCAAGTTCGAACCGTGTTCATTCGGCTTTCCGTGCTAACACACTATCTCAGACTGCTTGCATTGAGAAACGCGGTTCTCTTGGAGGAACATGTCTGAATGTCGGCTGTATTCCATCAAAAGCCATGCTCAACAATTCGCACCTCTACCACCAAGCAAAACACGACTTCGAGCGACGCGGAATTGATGGTAAGCCAAGTACTTTATCGGTCTGATGTGCTATGCTTACATATATGTCTGTCAGTCAGCGGTGTTGCGCTGAACCTCCCGAAAATGCTCGAAGCCAAGGACACTGCCGTTACCGGGCTCACAAAAGGCATTGAGTACTTGTTCAAGCAGAATAAAGTTGAATACATCAAGGGCGCCGGTTCTTTTGTCTCTGCTAACAAGATTGCAGTCAAACTGAATGACGGTGGCGAGACTGAGGTCGATGCACACAACGTCATCATTGCCACTGGGTCCGAGGTGACGCCCTTCCCCGGGGGCTCTATTGAGATCGACGAGAAGCAGATCGTGAGCTCGACAGGCGCGCTTGAGCTGCAGAAGGTGCCAGAGAAGATGGTGGTTATTGGCGGTGGCATTATTGGACTAGAGATGGGCAGTGTGTGGAGCCGTCTCGGTGCGGAGGTCACGGTGGTTGAGTTCTTGGGCGCTATTGGCGGTGCTGGGATCGATGAGGAGGTTGCGTAAGTGCTCATCATGACCATTCTCCTGAGATTCAGACTCATTTCATTCCAATGTACAGCAAGCAGTTCCAGCGGCTGCTGACGAAGCAGGGTCTCAAGTTCAAGCTCAACACCAAGGTGCTCTCCGCGGAGAAGAAGGACGGCAAAGTCTTCCTCCAGGCTGAGGCAGCGAAGGGTGGTAAGGAGGAGACTGTAAGTCGTCAACCCCACTTTTACTTTCCTATCCCAATGGTTTCCCCTGCCATAGCTGGAAGCCGACGTTGTCCTCGTGGCTATTGGCCGCCGCCCATACGTCCAGGGCCTGAACCTGGAGGCCGTCGGTGTCGAGGTCGACAACAAGGGCCGCATCGTCATCGACGACCAATTCAACACCTCCGTGAAGAACATCAAGTGCATCGGTGATGTCACCTTCGGGCCCATGTTGGCACACAAGGCTGAGGAAGAGGGTTAGTCATCCCTCCCGTCCTCCTGCACTTTCGGATTACTAAACTCCCATAAATCCTTTCAGGTATCGCCGCTGTGGAGTTCATCAAAGCTGGGCACGGGCACGTCAACTACAGCGCTATCCCCTCGGTCGTCTACACTCACCCCGAGGTGGCTTGGGTCGGCAAGACCGAACAGGAGCTTAAGGCCGCCGGCGTTCAGTACAACATCGGCAAATTTAACTTCTCCGCCAACTCTCGCGCCAAGACCAACCTTGATATGGACGGCTTCGTCAAGTTCGTCACGGAGAAGGAGACAGACAAGATTCTCGGTGTGCACGTCATCGGTGAGTCGCGGCATTCGCGTTGGCCATGGGATGGACACTGATCTGATTTTTTTTTCGCTTTATAGGCCCTAATGCGGGTGAGATGATTGCCGAAGGAGTTCTCGCTCTTGAATACGGTGCTAGCGCCGAGGATGTCGCTCGTACTACCCATGCTCACGTATGTTACTTTGTTTATTTCTGTCACTATTGTCTCCGGTGCTCAATCTTATTCTTTTTCTCAGCCTACGCTCTCTGAGGCATTCAAGGAGGCGGCCATGGCTGCCTACTCGAAGCCTATCCACATGTAATACTCTTACTCTCTTAATCTGTTAGATGTTTTCGCGCTTAATCTATTTGGACCTCTACTCGGATTCAGTGCCATAGCAGAACGCCGTTGTGACTGAGACCTGCTCTCACGTAAGTTCTGCTCGTCGTTTCACTGACTGACCCACTGTGGCTAGGTCGGCATGTGCCATAAAGCAAATCCGTCGTTTGATAAGAATACACAATGCGTCACAAAATATACATAATGATACAGGAGAAGAAAGCACGGAGGGTGATCCTCAGTGCACTGGTATCCTACTAGTTCTTAATACGACGACGGGCTCCACGCTGTTACAGTGGATGCGAAACCGTTCATATTATCGCTTTGGTTAATGACCCCTATGCCGCGGATACTCAGCTCATATGTGACGCCTATAGTAGACAGACTGTAGATGTCTATGGTTGAGAACTGATCGATATTGACGAGTTGAGATTGGCAGGTGGTGGTTATCAGACATGATTGGCTGTAGCCCTGTGGTGTGTACGTGTCAGCAGGTGGATGTGGTTGCATGTTGGAGAGGGAGGGCGGTATCGGGTGCTAACCTTGTAGAAACTATAGAACGCAGCACCTGTGATGACAGGTGAATGAGAGCAAAGAACCTGCAGGGAATAGGCGTACCAAAGATCAGAATGTTGTCTGAGTATTGGACGCTCAGAGCCCAGGCTGATGCGTCCTTGCTGTAGGAACGGGGATCTCTGAAGTTGGAACTGAGGAGAAATGGAGCAGGAGAGGCAGGTGTAGGTTGGTAGTAAGGCTATGGAGGGGATATGTGTGCTAAGCGGATGTATTATGGTTGATTTCTCTGGCACTTACGGTCTCGGTTTGTATCAAACCCATGTAATGGTCTGCCGCATTTACCAAACTATATTGATAAATGGCATGGTGCTCAGCTGGGGAAGATAAAGACCATTAACAGTGCGAACATAGGCGGTGGCGGTTGGACCTACAGGCTATAAGGCATTGATTAGATGATTATGGAAGACGTATAAACAAGAGTGGCGTACCAGTTCCAATCATCCAGACCGGTCCTTGAGACTCTGAGAGGATGCCACGTCCTGAATAAATGGAAAGCATGGAAGTACCGTCTCCATCGAGATCATGATCTGCCACCCAAACCCAGGTACCCTATATTTGTTTTAAAGGACAGAAAATGAGAATATTGAAAACTCAACTAACCTCAAAATAGGCGGTAGAGGAGTCAGTCAGATGAATGCCCATGAATGCACCGATGCATGGAGCAAATCCATGCGCGCCTGATGAGGGACATTGTATAGCTTCCATATTTGTTCCTACAGCTTCATAGAGATAGAATTATTTAGAATCGGAAAGGTTTGATAATGTAACCAAATGTTTACCCCCTCCTATTCTACGATGGATAAAATACAAGTAAGTAGGCCATTCCTAAATAATCAGACCTCGGTATTCACCGAATATGCGTATCCCACATCCCGGCTCCGGCTTGTACGTTATATGGCTGCTGCACGTTCCATTCCAGGATGATAGCACCAGCAGCTGGTTAATTAAAGGTAAGTTAGTGATATTGCTTACGCAAAATATTCAGAGGTGATTACCAGGGCCCACAGTCGTGAGCAGAATATCCGTCATTTCAAAAGCCCCCATCGATCCTGATTCGCCAGCTCTGACTACTGGTGTGGGGTTTAACGGATCGCGAAAGGCAAAGCCTCTGCCTGCGATAACCGACCAAGCTTCCCCGACAATTTGAGTACCAGCAGGAATAGTCAAGGTAGATGTGATGATGTAAGTCCCTGCGTCAAAAAATATAATCTTGCATCCTGCGTACTGTAAGAAAAATAAGACTCTATTGTCAAAGACCAACACTTAGATATCGTAAAGCAACTTACTTTACGAAAGATTCTTTTGAGTACCGCTGTATCATCGGAATATCCATCTCCTTGGGCACCAAGATCTCGGACACTGACGAATTGGCTGACGTGGTAATCTGCGTACTGAGGATGAGTTCTCCCGACTATCCGACCTGAACTGTCAAGCAACCTCGGTGATTTGTTCGGTGCAGGAATATTCCCTTGCGTGTATATTCCAGTTCCGTTTGCACCAGAGTAAACATTTCCCTGCGCCCAGGAAGAAATAGTCGTTGTACCGCCAGGAAGGACTATAGCACCTCCTACTACTCCAACAGCAACTGGGACATTAGTAAGCTGTATGTTGTTCAATACTATCGAACCCGTAAGAATGCCATCGCTCGCCGTCGAGGTACGAACAAAAACCGGAGTGTCGGTGGCAGTGGTATCGATAATAGCTTGGGCGCCGGCCGTCTATGGGATGATATAGGGTGAGAGAAATAATTATTTAAGCTGCTGATGGCAACTCGCCTGCGTATCTGGAGTCTGCCCTCCAGTTACAATATCGAACCCAACCTTGATAGTTCCGGAATAATGATTAGTATCGAGCAATATCACTGGCTCCTCATATATATATGCTGCACCTGACAGTTGTTAAAGTTTACGCCTTGATATGTCCAACCTTGGCAGGAGGAATTAATTTATGATTCCAAGGATACTGAAACGAGAGGAGCATACCCCAGTTCCAAAGGCTATATATACCAACTTGCGCATTGTTTATCGTGAGGTTTCTAACCGTGAACCTACATAAGTACGCAGTATTTGAATAATGTCACGGCCTTTAAAAGATACATTGAGCACTGACTGTTGATTTCCGCCCCATATTCCAAATTTTCCTGCATAACAGTGAGTATTTTGTCAAAGTGTACGCATATTGTAGCATAATATTCTCACCTCCATTGAAAACAAGATCTCCCATAAATCCGCCGCTGTAAAATTCGAAAGGTTACCTCAGGACAAGAAGCCGGCTCAAATTAGTGGGCTACCTTCCATTTTCCATCCAGATTCCTTTTAGTGGAGATGTGATTAGAATTACTTGAAAGCATCGGATGACACACCTTGATGAGCAGTGTTTGCAGCTGTAGACATTTGTACTACGATATTTATCAAGGAAGTTCCTTGGGCTACTTGCCAATGCAAACCAGTTCCTTGAGAACTCTCTGGAGGAACACTGCGGAACAAGGAGTGAGCTTCAATGAGTAGGGTTTAAAAACATAATTTACTTCGTAACGTCTATTACAAAATTCCTCACGGATCGGAAGCTGAAAAATTACATGAGTGTTGGACTTCTCAATATAGTACTGTACTGACAAGTTGTTCTGATTCTGCCAGTATTGTGCTCCCCCGCCTCCCTCAATATATGGATCCGCATCTGCAAGACAATGTAATTGGTTACTTTTCATTGAGAAATTATGTACGAAATTACCGATCACGGCGATCCCTGCAAAATTGGCAGCTGCACGCAGAGTTGGTGGATTCTTGGCGTCTCCGATGAGTTGCGTGTAGTAGTAGGGAATGATGGACTTTGAAACAAGATATATGCTGTACATATTTCTCAGCAAGTATCCATATAAAAATAATTCAAATCTACGTACCCTTGAGGGAAATAGACGACCGCTGGAGTTATTCTATAGAAAGAAATTGTGTAAGCGACTTTGAAGGTACTGGAGAAACCATACGTACGTTGACGAGGGACACCTTCCACCACCGCAACGATTCTGTGCAACGATCGCCGCGCTTTGGGCGCAATAGTAAATGATGATGAGTTTTGCTTTTAAAGTCGAAGTTTTCTTACTTTATGGCAGTAGTGTCGTCATGTATACCGTCTCCAACCGCGCCGAAGTCCTACGTCCAAAGTTTAGCTGAGTCACAGTTTATGTAGAAAGATTCTACTTACCTTGACATTCCGGAAGACGTTATATTCGTCCGGGGAGCTGTTATATGCAGACTGTCCTTGATGTGTTATCACTTCCATCCAAAAAGGATCATTGGGAGAAGAGGTACCAGCCCCGAGAGGCGAGCTACATGTCGTTCCCAAGCCGATGACAATCCCCACCAGACCAAACACGACACCTATCAAAAGCAACGAGGGCATTGAACGAATTGCAGAACCTGCTTTTAGCATCCATATCTTGGGAAGAGCGGTACGGCTTTATAGTGTAAGCTTCATGGAAGAAGTCCCTACTGAATCAATTTTGGGAAGCAGGTCGAAGCTTGACAGAAATCTTCCGTGCAATGTTCCTTGACGGAGTTGATCAACATGAATTCACCCTCGGTCCTCCAAAAAATGCGAGAAACCCCGGGTGGAAACAGCGGAAATCGACACGGATCAACTTCCCTCAAGAGTGCGCGTGTCATTGAATGAGGATAGTATGCAGCTATGGTCAGGTTCAGTTAGTGCAGGAGAGAAGTATAAACGATGTACGCAATACCAGCGGTGATTAATGGAAGGTCGGCTATTGTAGGCACCACCATCTCCTTAGATTCGAATAAGCAGCGACGATAGCAGATGAAAATAAGCGTATAAAATCATTTCATCGAAATACGGGCCCAATGTTTCATTCCTTAGGAAGTCAGTACTCTGATAATAGGTGCGTATCTGAAAGTCGTTTAGTCAATTTGAACGCCGATAACCTGCAAGACTCTGTGCGAAGAATGTCAATTCTTCTGAAGCCCTGAAACACGAGGAGCCGCTGATCCGTCCACCTCGGCATCCGAATGGTCTGGCGGAAGAAATCATAACATAACTGACGAGGAAGCGTGGAGCAGGTCGGATGCTCAGTGAACATGATGCGACGCCTTAATAGAACCATATTCAATGGAAGTAATATAGCCTATAGTATGAAGGTTGTATCCAGGTAGGCGTAGAATTGCCCTGAGCCAAGAGGGTACCTGCAAGATTGCCCCTGTGATTCGGATATTGGCGTATAACGCTGGCGGGATGTTTAGAATACTTACAGCCATAACCTATATCCATAATGAAGCCACATTGCTTTCAAGATGAAGCATCCTGAAGCCTAATTCTAGTAATTAGAAGCCTGAGTAATGCAGGTTAATGTCCCATGGTCAAAAATCAATAGTACCTATGTTCATCATGCTCACGTTAACTTAGTGCCCTTTCAAGTTGTTCAACACATGGGACAAGATTAACTAGCATCCACAGAGTGAATTACATCACAAAAATTTCATGTAAAAGATATTTCCAGAAAGATTTAAAACCCAGCTAAAAGTGCAATATCATCAATGAGGCCTCGTAATCTTATATAAGGCATTGAAAAGTTGCTACCTATAATCTCCATATAGCCTTTATTTCAAGACTTTGATATAGCATTATCTTAGTTTTATCTGAATTATAGCATCTTGCTACTTTTTGTAAGCATAATCTGTTTGTATAATTCTTCACAATAATGGGACCTTACTGCAAAGCCATTTATGTTTGTTCAGTACCTGAAGACTTACAATAAATACCAAATAACAGCATGATTCCCCACCCATAGGCTGACCAAAATTCAATAGTCAGTTTGCATGCTTGCACTCCTTACTCAGGATATAGTGTGAGTTGTGAGTAAATTAAGTCATTTGAGAGAACATTGCAACTTGAGTGAATAATTAAAAAATCTAATGCTATCAATTGTTAAGTTAAATGAAAGTAAAAGTTTCAGCAATATACATAAAAAAAGTGTGTGCATAAGCCTACTAATACCTACTACCATCGAAAAAAGACATATTTCCAGTGTGGGAGGGGAATTTGATAAGATATTATAATACTTTACAACCATTGCAAAACTGATTACAATTGTCATAAAATCAAAATCTTTGACCTCTAAACTTTTTAAAAATACTTACTCTCCTTCCAAATTTCACAAACACTACTGTATCAGATATTGCATTAAATATTGATGTGCAATAAATGTACTTATGGTACCAATTATTTTTTAGCTAAAAGTATATCTGCCTATATAAATCTGGACCCATTTTTCCTTGTTTTCCTGATGTAAGAAGAGATAGGATAGCGAGGTACTGTTGTCAGGGGCGGTGATCACTGAATGCTTTAGGAAGATAAAACTGTGAACTAGTTGGTCGTTTTTGGGGACTCATCGCTC
Source organism: Nidularia pulvinata (assembly GCA_036937195.1). Lineage (NCBI taxonomy): Eukaryota > Fungi > Basidiomycota > Agaricomycetes > Agaricales > Nidulariaceae > Nidularia > Nidularia pulvinata. Next base: position 18,593 of record JASFDH010000061.1, on the reverse strand, counting down.
CGGAAAGCAGCTGTTTTCCCTTATTGCTCGATTACGTATTCTATTCTCACAATCCTCTTGAAGCTTGAGCCTGAACTTGCGGGCTTGAAGCTTTGAAGGCCGTTACTTACCATGCAAATTTCCGGTCAAAAAGCGTAGTTATATAAACACTCTTTAGTATTATAATGAATTTATTCTATACTTACTTTTAAACTTTAATTTGAAGAATTTTGCAAGTTCCATTATTATGTTAAGTCCTCAAATGTAGCCAGGTTAAGGTGTCCAGGGAAGCGGATGAAACGGCTGACCCTTGGAAGAACTCGAAACATTGACCTGACATTAAACAGTTACACTGAAACTGGTAGCAAGATATTTCTGACGCATGCCTCACATCTACCATACTATAGTCAAGTTGAGATCGTGAATTAGAACAGAAACAGAGATGGAAACCTCGCTTATTGATAATTAAATATTTACACAATATCATTATTTAATTGCGACTCCAACTTGTAATCGTTGAGGCAAATCCATTGACGTTGTTGGCTTGGTTTATGACACCACCGCTGTTGATACTAAGCTGGTAGGTGGTTGCAACAGTCGATAGACCATAGATGTTTACTGTTGAACCAGAGTCGATGTTAGCGATTTGAGATTGACAATTGTTGGTTGCCAGGCATGTTTGAGCGTATCCCTGAAGATTTAACATGTAAGAGAAGGCTTAATGCATTTATAGTAAATATAACTCGCCTGGAAGAAGCTATATAGCCCAGCGCCTTTGTGCAAGGATAAGACATAAATCAAAGTTGAGGAAAGGAAGCTCACCGAATATAATAATGTTATTAGAATTTTGGATGCTAAGACCCCATGCAGACGGGCTGCCACTATATGGCGCCGGGTCATGGAAAGCTGAATTTGACACAAAAGGAGCAGGAGAGACAGGCCCTGGCTGGTAATAAGGCTACAAAGTGAACCATATAAGTGGTGCTCCCAAAATATTTCGTTTGTTTGTCTTACAGTCTCGGTTTGTATCAATCCCATATAGTGGTTAGCGGCATTGACCAAGCTGTACTGATAGATAACATGATGCTCCGCTTTAAAGAAGCATCATTACAGAATTTGATCAATAGCGGCATTGAATAAACTTACCAGCTGTAGCGAATCCGATATTGTCAGCTAGAGCCTGAAGCGAAATTGAAAATAAATCATACCTGTACCGATGAGCCACACTGGCCCTTGAGATTCTGAAAGTATGCCGCGGCCAGCGTATACGGTTATCTGAGAAGAACCGTCTCCATCAAGATCGTGATCAGCTTGCCAAACCCAAGTTCCCTGAAGCGATGTAAAGTTATGCAACAATTCTGTTGAAAAACTTCACTAACCTCAAGATAGGCAGTTGACGACGTAGTGAGATGAAGACTCAGGAATGCAGAAAAGCATGGGTTATATCCAGCAGCGCCTGATTTTGGGCATTGGGCAGGTTCAAGATTAGTCCCAGCAGCTATGGGTTCAATGGTAAGATTGAGCTAGAATTCTGAGCAGTGAACATAATCTTACTGCCTCCCAGCCTAATGTAGCAAGCAAATAATTATGAGAATGATCATTTCGTCCATAGTAGGCCGCTAAATACCTTATATGCGAATCCCACATTCCTGCACCAGCTGGCGTGTTCGCAGGTTGTTTCACGTTCCATTCCACGACGATAGCTCCGGCAGCTGAGGAAATCGTAAGACATCAGAGCGGATGAAGGGCTTGACTACTTACTAGGGCCGATAGTTGTGAACACAATATCGGTTATTTCTAGCATTCCTTGGGATCCCGGATCGCCGGCTCTGACCACGGGCTGGGGATTGTTGTAGTCTTGGAACGCAGAACCTTTTCCAGCAATAACCGACCAAGCCTCTCCGACCATTTGAGTTCCCGCAGGGATAGTTAACGTGGACGTGACGACGTATGTACCCGCGTCGAAAAAGATAATCTTGCATCCTGAATACTACAAAAAGCCGTAATTTGGTAAGCAAAAAATGCAACCACGCGCGAGATATAACATACTTGACTGAAAATGCTTTTCAGCGCTGCTGTATCATCTGTAACGCCATCTCCTTTGGCACCGAGATCCCTGACGCTTACGAACTGGCTAACACTGTAAGCTGCATACTGAGGGTGCGTTTTGCCGACTATCCGACCCGAACTATCAAGCAGGCTCGATGCTTTGTTTGGCGCAGGGATGCTACCTTGAGTAAATACGCCGGTAGGATTTGTTCCCTTGTAGACGTTCCCTTGGCCCCAAGACGAAATTGTGGTTGTTCCACCAGCCAAGACTACAGCACCACCAACTACTCCAACAGCAACAGGAACGTTATTAAGCTTGATGTTGTTGAGCACCAGAGAACCCGCGAGTTTGCCGTTGCTGGCCTGGGACGTGCGAATGAAGATTGGGGTATTTGTTATCACCGCGTCGATGATAGCTTGGCCACCAGTTGTCTAGAAGGCCGATAAATCTATCATTGAAGACGCTGATAGTATGCAAAATTTACCTGCGTGCTTTGGGTAAGTCCTCCTGTTGCAAGGTCAAATCCGACCTGAGTAATTAATTTTTGTAAACTACTAGCGATCGCCTCAGTGAGCGATGGGCTCTTACTTGGCAGTTATTGAAAGTAACGCCTTGGTATGTCCAACCTTCACCAAGAGATTAGAACTTGCTATTGGTCGTGTATGAAGAATAACATACCCCAATTCCACAGGCTGTATACTCCGGTCTGTGCATTATTGACGGTAACGTTTCTAACAGTGAATCTATCCCAAAGCACACCCTTCAATATGTTGTGTAACGATCGAAAACCAAATACGTACTGCTGGTTTCCACCCCAGATTCCGAATTTGCCTTCACGAATCATTAAACAACTGGATATGAATACTCATAATCTCGCTTACCTCCATTAAAGACAAGATCTCCCATAAATCCTCCGCTATTTGATGAATTAGAGATAACTCTTAAAATTAAAGATGCTACTATACCTTCCGTTTTCCATCCAAATACCTTTAAAATATGGCAATTAATCCAATGTGTACTTGTGAAATAAGAAGAATGAAGACCTTGATGCGCCGTATTCGAAGCAGTCGACATTTGAACGACGATGTTCATCAGTGAGGTTGCTTGTGAGACTTGCCAATGAATACCGGTTCCTTGAGAATTCGTGGCTGGAACTCTATGGAAAAGAATGAAGCTCGTGATGTAGAAATTGCTCAAAAAATAGACATACCTCGTGACATCGATGACGAAGTTTCTCACAGAACGGTAGCTAACGAAGGTTTATTAGGCATGCGACCTACTTTCTTTCTTTATTAGTATACTCACAAGTTATTCTGGTTAACCCAATATTGGGCGCCTCCGCCTCCAGGAATATAAGGATCTGCATCTACGAAGGAAGGATATTATTTTTTGCAAACACTCGCGGGTATACCATTCAACCATACCGATGACAGCCATTCCGCTGAAGCTTGCAGCGGCAAGAAGGGTAGGTGGGTGCTTAGCATCTCCGATAAGCTGGGTGTAGTAGAACGGAATAATGGGGGCTGAAATAAGATATGTGCTTTAAAGTCTTCAGTTTAGACTGACATCGGCAACCAAAAGTCGTACTCACCCGCTAGGGAAATAAACTACGGCTGGGGTTAGACTGCACACAACGTAGAAGGGCTTTTAGCATAGGCCGAAAAGTTCGCTAACGCACATACGTAGACGAATCGCAGCCTCCGCCGCCACAGCGGTTTTGTGAGGTAATCGCAGCACTTTGAGATACAGGGCGAGCGTCAGTAATCCTGACAGCTTAAATATGCCAAAAATACTTGCTTGATGGCGGCAGTATCGTCGTGGACTCCATCGCCGACAGCACCAAACGTCTAGATTGATACCATAGGTGTATGTTGCGCGAGTGCATATCAAGACTGATCCAGCTTACCTTAACGTTACGGAACACGGTATACCCGTTAGGGTCGGAATTGAATGCGGACTTGCCCTGATGCTTGATATTCTGCATCCAGAATGGATCGTTGGGACCGGAAGTGCCTGCACCGAGAGGGGTACTGCATGTCGTTCCTAATCCAACGACAACCGCCGCCAAACTCAACAAAGTAGTCAACGAGAGGAAAGAGACGAGAGAGCGCATACTGGCAAGCTCGTTGCTAGTATGACAATCGAGAGGTCCCAGTTTTTATACGGTCATTTTTCGGAGTGCAACCTGGATAGAGGTAGAATGGGAACCGAGATAAAGTATCTCGCCACATGTTCTTCGTTCCGTGTGACGCTTCCAAGCGGAAGTGCTTCCTTCACCTGAACAGACATAAGGATATCCTCTGCACTCAGTCGGCTGAGAGAAGAAATAAAATGCATAGCACCCCTACCGGATATGCTCGGAAATCACGGCGGATCAGGTGTCCATTTGAACACGTATAGCGCACGAAGAGTATGAGACCAGAGTGGTATATCGTGAGGTGCGAGTCAGGTGTTATGTTCGCCATGTCGTGGTAGATGAGAAGGATGGGTGATATAGCAGTAACTAGGAGAATCATCCGGTAAGAAGAAACCAGTACCATTGCGTGTGTATAGCTTTTAGGCATCACCAAACGTCATAGTGACCATTTGGGTCTAAGTCCACCTTGCACTTGTCGATCGCGTGTTGTACACGCGTGATAAACGGAATCAACCGACACTATTCCGAATCGTGCTACAAAGAAGTCCCGCAACAGATCCGTGGACTAAAGATGTTTCTCCATGAGAGTAAAGTTCGCCATAGCTTAACGGCGTGACCAATCTAGCAATTCAGTGCTAATGCGAAAATAACCTGACAGATGTGTCCGAGTACATTGCCACAGCAGGATGACGCCTGCGCTCCCGGCTTCTGGACGCGTATTCATATAGCCTCGGAAGATAGCAGCATGGATTTTGTCTTCTTGAGCTTCAGATTACCATTTCTTTCGAAACATACGGGAAATCTTCGTTGTCGTCTATATTGGCCTTATCCTGGGGTTAACATTAGCCGAACTGCGAATTTTGAACGTGGTCATGCGGACGTACACTGAGTAGCTGTGAACATTCTACATGATACAACCTCTTCGCCAGCCGCTTCGGGGTACTGACATGTGCTTCGAGCAATGTATCGGGGTGTTCCTCGATAAAAGTAAGCCCAAGAGAGTCCTGTCCATGCACCAGCAATTCATCACTTTCATATGGACTTGATATGGACACTGGACAGTACAATAGTGCGAGGATGGGAGCACATTGCTATTAATGTACCTGGGTTTTATGCTCCCGTGGTCTGCATTCGAAGTCGTAACAGCTTCCAGGTCTTCAAACAAGTTAACAGCGTTCAGTCCAAGTTTAGCCTTCTGCTCATGCGACCCGAACAGCTGCTTGAGTAGTAAAGCCCAGTGCGCTCCTTTCAGAAGTTGTAGCTGCGATATAGCAAGTCTACTTGAGAGTCAGCTGTGATCTTGAGTATCGAAGGTTTTCGAGATCCGAGGTGTCGAAATATCATTGTATCATAGGCCACGGAATTTGCGTCGATGATTGAAATTTTGGAGATAAGGATTAGGATGTAACAATAATATTGGGGAGATAAAATTTTTCTTGCATCTCGTCGCATTATTGAACGGAAGATGGTTTCAAGGAGGGAGGCCATAACCGAGTTCGATCTGGTGCAAGAGCAAGTGAAAGTACATATTGACATAAGCCTAGTACTTACGTAAGATGTTCTCACCTCTGGCAACATTCACGCAAGTTGGATTGGGCATTGTTCAGGGCGCTCAGCGCTCTTTGTTCACCGTCAACAACATTTTCGCGGGTTTTCACGTTCATAATCGCAAGTTTCAATAAATTTATAGGCTTTATCAATGCAAATTGATGTGAATATACCTACAGGTTGACTACACAAACAAACAGAGTGGCTTTCTGATGCCTTCTGACAACGAGAGCTCTGTCGTGGAATTATCTTCCCCAGAGACCCAGTTCATATCTCAGGATGACGATGAAGAGACTCTATGGGAGGTTGTGGAGATCACTGGAGAGACTCCCAAGCACTTCAAGGTGAAATGGGCAGGCATTGATCCCAAGACAGGGAAGCCGTGGCAGCAGAGCTGGGTCCCCAAGCACGATTGCACGAACGATATTGTCACTGAGTGGAAAACGAAGCAGGCCAAGAAGAAGAAGGAGCAGGAGCGAAAGAAATGTACGTGAACTACGCGCTATTCTCGATCGTTTGGCTTACCGCTCCCGTCTCGTTTATAGCTGCTAAACGGGAATCCATGGCGTCCAAAAAGAATGCATCTGCGATATCACGAATCTCACGAGGTTCAGTAGACTCTTCATCTACCGCAAAGGCCAGCTCTTCTGCTTCTACAGCCACGGCTAAGAACAACAAACTTGGCACATCTGCCTCTGGGACAGCTATGGGCAAACGCAAGCATGATTCTGGGAAGTCAGTTTCAGCCAAAATATTAGCAGATGTCAATATGCTTCGAGACGACGAGCCCTCCCGGCCACGGAAGAAACGAAAGGTGCAGGTTGAGATGGTGGAATCGGATCCGATGTCCAGTCCGCTGATACTGTCGAGCCCCAAGGAAAGGCAGAAATCCAGCGGAAAGATTGCCACCCACGAGGACGATGACGACGAAGTGGTGGAAGTCGTTCACGTCCCTTTGAAATCCAAAGGTAAAGGAAAAGCTACTTCGCTCTTCAATGACGAAGAGGAGACTGTGTCAACTGCTCGGAAGTCGAAAGCAGCTGCAACCCCAAAACCCTCTAAAGACGGACAATCAAACGAGGGTAGGATGAAGGAGGAGCGGGCGAAAGGGAAAGTGGCGGAGGAAAGACGGGAAAAAGAGAAAGTGGCTGAGGATAGACATTCGAAGGAGAAGGAGAAGCGAGCGAAAGAGAAGGAAGAGGAGGAGAGACATTCGAAGGAAAAGGAGAAGCAAGCGAGGGAGAAAGAGGCGGAGGAGAGGCGGGCGAAGGAGAAAGCGAAGAAGGAGAGGCAGGCGGGAGAGAAAGAGGCGGAGGAGAAGCGGGTAATGAGAGCGAAAGAGGCTGAGGGAAGGCGCTGGAAAGAGAAAGAGGCGAAGGGGAAGCAGCCAAAGGATAAGCTTCCGAATGGGGAGCAGGCTATAATCAACGGTTCTATACCGGCAATGGAATCCCTCCCTATCGTCAACGGTGTCGGCTCTGCGAAAAGCAGCAGTGGCATTTCGAGCAAACGCAAGGTGGCCGCTGTCAATGTGGCTTCTTCGAGGGCTTCGTCAGCGGCTCATACAAACGGTTCATCCCATGGCTCCACCTCAAATAAGCAGAATGTGCGGTCGCGTGCTGCATCGAACGCTGAAGAGGACTTCTACTGGGATAACCCTAGCCTGCAGGACTACCATCATGACGACGTCATTACAACGTCAACAAAACCCCCGCCGGAGCGGGACGCGGCATTCCCGCCTACTAACCAGGATCGTGGAGAGTCCTCTGTGGTGGAGATTCCGGAGAAGGTTCCATCGTCGCCTCCAAACGTGGGTTTCATACATCCCATCCTGTCTCCCCTCGCCTTGAGTCGTCTTGCAGAATTTGACGCTGCTCTTAATGTGCAGAGCTTCATGGGCGATTCCGATGACGAAGCCGCTCGTGATATGGAGGACATGTACATCGAGTCTCCCGTCGTTGGACACGAACTGGCGGGTATGCAACCCCAGCTTCATCCCAATGCTGAACACGAGGACCAGCATGAATCCGACGAGGAGCAGCAAGAGGATGTTCACCCTGGCCTGCATGCGGATGTTGAGTATAAACGTCAGCATGAGCTTGACGAGGAGTCGCAGGCGGTGAAAACTCAAGGCAAGCTCCCTCTTTTTCTCCCAGGATCTCCCGAGGGTAGTGAGCTGGACCCTGTAGATCCCAAATTAAAACCGGAACCAGAACCAGGGTCAGAACCAGAACCAGAACCAGAAGCTCTGTCGGGGCCGGTGAAGAAGTCTAAATCCGCGAGCGCCGACTACTCCTACGAGCACGAGATCGTCCCAGAGACGGATTCCTCGAGAAACAACACTGAGTCGCAGGAGACCCAGGCGGAGGTACCTGCCCCGGTTAAGACTCCTTCACGCTCGACTATCAAGTCCCGGATGAAGCCTCGCACGCCCGGTGGTTCGAAGGAGTCGATACTCGAGGATGATCATGTCAGTCATTATCCATCTTCTCCTGCTGACGATGGATCGAAGGAGCACGACGCTTCTCCTAAGCTTAGAGATAGTTCGAAGTCATTAGGCCCGATACCGCGTATGTCTCCCTCGATGTTCACTGCTCTTCTCCCTCCGTCGTCGATAGCGCCTAATTCGACAATCGAAACTGCGGATGATGCACCTATGAGCTCGTTAGAGGCGATCGATCAGTTTGAATCTCCCGAGAAACCGGACCAAGATTGGCCTAAGCTTGTTCGAAGCCGGCGTGCAACATCGGAAAAGAGTGACGGGTCTGTGGAGCAGAGAGGGCAGGAGCTGGCTGAGGCTGCGAAAGAGCGGGCAAGGAAGGAGCGAGGCGAGGGGCGGCCTATCCGCATTTCGCTGTTCGATATCATGAAGAACGTCTCACAGTCTGGAGGGAAAGGAAAAGGGAAGGGGAAAGAGAAAGAGAAAGAAAAAGAGAAACTGCTGTTTCTTGACCGCCGGGAGTACGTTATGTCTTCGACTTCCCATGATTCCGGTGGTGCAGCTCTCGATGCCTCTGTGGTACAGGAGATTGAGGCTGCATATGTCGATCTCAATGGTGGCGCCGCTGCTGAAGAGGATCAGACAATGGCCACTGAGCATAACGGCGAAGACTGGGATGACCACCATGCTGAGCCCATGAACCTCCGGCAGGAAGAAGAGGAATCAACGCAGGATATCATACAGGAGATGACAAAAGCGCAGAATGTGGATAAGGTGGATATCGATGCTGGACGAGAGCCACCTGTCTCTCAAAGCCAGGTTCAGCAATCAGGTGCATCTGACTTTGAGCTAGGCGACGAGGATGCTCGGATGGATGAGTCGATGGATGATACCCAAGTGCGTCTTTTGGGGTTCGCTTTGCTATGACACTAACTAAGCACGTCTTTAGCCGCCATTGGAGCTACCAAGCTCTCCTCGACTGTCCAAAAGTCCTGCGCCTGAAACCCCTGTACCGTCCAAGAGCCCCGCGCCTCAGCAGGAGCCTCACGTGAAACAACCTCCGACAAATATTGAGCCTGTTCATGCCGCATCGCGGTCAAGCTCTAGGTCCAAATCAAGGGCGCACTCCGAAAGGCCTACCAAAACTGCAAAACAGAATCCCAACTCTAGTATCGATCGCACCGTTCCCACTCATCTAAACTCGCCTGAAGCTACTGTACCATTCAATCCTGAGGTTCATATTCGATACTTTGAGATTTACGGTGTGATACTAATGGATAATCTTCTCTATCATAGCATTTCCCCGAGGGCCCGCCGAAGAATTTAGACTCTGCGATGACTTTGCTCGAAGTCAAATCAGAAGAAGTCACCAAGCTGGGCTACCAACTGTCCTTCGAGATGGACAAGAACGATGGGCTAACTAGGGAAGTAGAGATACTGAAAGAAGCACTTAAGCATGCTCAGGGTGGATCAAGCTCGAGAGAGCTTGCCCTCGAACAGGAGCTGGCCGCTGCTCGTCAAGCTTTCGAAGCTGAGAAAGCGAAGTGGGAGGTAGAGAGGGATGCGTTAACGGCCTCATTAGCTTCAGCCTCGGCAGCGAAAGCTCAGGCAGTGAAAGACCGCGACTTCTTCCAAGACAACTACCGCCAGGCGTCAGCCTTTGTCGGTTCTGTCCGAGATGAGAATGCAGAACTCGAGAAACGTGCAGACATCGCTGAACAACAAGCTAAGAGCGGCGTTGCTATGGTGAAAGCCACATTCGAGCAGCGCGTGAAAGTGCTAGAGGAAGATGCCAGGGGTTGGAAGAGGATGGCTATGTTTGCGATCGAAAAAGATCAGCGTACAAACGATGATATCCGCCGACGCGCAGCGGAGGAACCAGAGCTTAGAGCAGAGTGCCAGCGGTTAGAAAGAGTTCTAGAGGGAGCTGGGAAGCAGATCTCAATGCTTGAGAGGCAATTGACCAAGACGGAGGCGGATGGTAGGCGGCTTGAGAACCAAGTGGGCACATGGAAACAGGAAGTAACTCGACTGAATGTGGAGCTGAACGAAGTCAAGGCAAAGCTAGATGCATCCTCGAAAGGTCGGGAGATAAATGGTGTTCCCAACGATATGGTCTACCGTTGCCAGTGGCGCTTAGAGGACACTGATGAATCTTGTGGGGCGCTATTCTTGAATGTAGAGGTACGCTCCCGCTGTTCTTGACGCTTATGCTCATCTTACTCGCTTCCTTCAGGAACTCCAAAATCACCTATTTTTGGGGGGACATATTCATGACTGATTATTTTCCGCAAATCTCTGTATACCTATACTTGTATAAATCTCAACCAACGGCCTTCTCGTGCGTGGTTCGCCACAGCGATGGTTTCACCGGCTCTTCTCGAGCGCATATTGATCCTATGGGCAGTGTTACATTATTTGGATTGTTATATTAGGCCTCACTCTTCTATTCCGCTTTCACTGTTCTCCAACGAGACCGATGTCTGATCATACTAACATCCGTCTGCGGATTCGCATTCCTATCCTCTTGAACACATTTTCTAGGCTCAAGTTTATCGTGTCATTCTCCTCATCAAACCTACAGGGATTACCCTGGTAGTCGATTAAAGTGAACGGGTTTCAGCGGAGTTGTCAATATCTAAACATTCTCTGGTAAGTAAACAAGTGAGTTACTTGTGTATCCGCTGGTGCATATATACTTATGGAACATTTTCCCTAGCTCTGGGCCACGTGTGAACGGCTAATTGCTCATGAATCTCGGTGTTAATTCGCTGCCATTACCATTGTTTAGCGCCTACACATTGCCCGGTGTTAGAAAGATCGCGTCAATTTATGTCATTGAAGAAGCGAAAAGAAGCTGGTGGTTCGAACTAAACAGACCAGATCGCATGTTAAATGGACGAAGTATTTACCCCGAGTTTTAGTGCTGAGCGCTGAGCACTGAAGCGCGTCGCCGAATTGTGCCAAAAACAAGCTACAATCGAATTTGGGCCAGACAGCATCAAAGGTGAATATTTTGCTACCGCCATTGAATGTTTGCGCCGGCGTCAGTTTTCCGCTAAATAGCGGACCGTTGATAACACCAGAGACCAGACTGCGGGCGCCCATGGGCGCTCTTGAAAACGGAAACTTACTTAATTTGGACTGTGAATATCCAGAACAGGCTCGTTATTTGCTCACTCAGCAGACACTCGATTTACACTTCACTGTAATAGAGAGCCATAACTGAAAGCCATCAAGACTCCAAACAAGGAGCACAAAACTATTCACCTTCAGCCAACTAAATAAGCCTCATAACAAGCGAACTTTTTATGCAAATTCATGTGGCTTCTTTTAAGTCCTTTCGAGTCGTATCAGGAGTCACAACACGAAATCCTTTAATTTGTTACTGCTTTGTTAAATGCATGTGTACGAATCTCTTTCTTTTCAAGCTACTGCCTCAGGAGTCTGACTTGCTGCACCTTGCGACTCTATTCAATCAGAAGCACCGGTTAACTCAGGTATTAACAGTTGCAGATCATCATGTTTTGCTGCCTCAATGAGCATATCGGACCATATGTGGGGAAAGTAAATGTAAAATTAGAAAACCGAGTCATCATTGCAAACTTGACCTGGTGAGCGTGCGTTTGTTAGTTAGGTTTAAGACCATTCACTCACGCGGAAACTGCGGCCGGCCAGTCATGGGCACCTTGAACATCGGGCACCTTGACTATCGTCATGTGGGCAAGGTTATGGCCGACTGTTCAGAGTTCAGCGCGTCTCGCCGGTGAGTGTAGATTTATAAATGGTCAGGCTATAGCCCCAGTTTCATTCTGTTTGGTTCAGAAGATAAGGCATATTATACTCGAGGCAAGCGAGGATGAGGTAGGGGACATTGCAATTATCATAAGTACAGGAGAAGCGTGTTGCCCATACTTATGGTGTCGATAAAGATGGAACTCTCGCTTAGCACGTTTCTCACACTTACGGTTTCGACGAAAATGACGTGAGAATGCATTTCTCAATACAAGTCAAGATTTATTTTGTTTTATTGAAGACCTTCTCCAACCGTGATGCACATGCTTATGCCATCGATGAAGATGAAACCCTCTCAAAATGTGTTGCACATCTTTATGGCCTCGATGGCTATGAGGCACTTGACAAATGCGTATCCCACACTTACGGTGTCGACGAAGATGAGGTGAGGATTCATTTCTCTATGCGTAGTTTCTCATGATTTGATTTTTTGCAGACCTCTCCAAACGTGTAGCTCACACTTACAGCCTTGATGACGATGAGATTCTCGCAGGCGCGTTGCGCACACTTACGACGTCCACGAAGACGAAGTAAGGAACCGTTTCTCTTTGCAAGCATTATCGTGACTAACATTGATTTTTGTAGACGGTGTTGATGAAGATGAAAATATATCCAAGCACATTGCGCATACTTATGGCGTTGATGAAGACGAGGTAAGGCCTTCCTTCTCTTCGCAGGATTGTCATAAATATATATATAGACCCTCTCCAAGCGTGACTCACTTACGGCCTGATGATGAGACCCTTTCCAAGCGTGTTCCATATACTTATGGTCTCTCTGATGAGAAGACCCTCTAGAAACGTGTTACTCACACTTATGACTTCTCAGGTAATGGACTGAGAAATGAATTCTCCTAGTATTATAATCGCTACTAATGTTGATTTTTGGACCCTAGCCAAGTGCGTTGCTTACACCTACGGGCTTGATTCTGACGAGACCCTCGCTAAGCAAACTGTTACGGGCAAGGACGAGTGAACGAGAACGAAGACGTGAAATGAGCTGATGACAGTAATGCGCGTTGTTTTGACAAGGATACAAACGAGTACACTACGAGTATAAGTGAGAAATGAGAACAAGAGTGGTCTGCGCACGGACTCCGTGACCTGACCGTCACACCCACACTTACGTGCTCAAAGATGAAGGGACCCCTGTTAAACGCGTTGCTCATACATACGGACTCAATCCTGACGAGTCTCTGTCGAAGCGTATTGTTCGCACATACGGTGTTAACGAAGATGAGGTGGGTAATCCATCTGCTGGTCTAAGTAAATTTCTAAGATTAACTTCATTTTTTCAGACCCTAGCATGAACGAGACCACGAAGAATCCACAATTGGTAAATACGATTTATTGTAGATATAGAGTTTCTATTGAATTATGATGGATAGAAAATATTCTCGTCTATACTAGCGTTGATATTTAACATTTATTTTATGGACAGTCAAAAGACATGAGTATCCCTCAGGCATCACACTGGGTTATACGAATGCGTATGCGTCATGCGGTATTCATGCAAATTATAATGAACTACTTAGTACTAGTAGTAAAATCGTCAAGGTATCATACAAAACATCCCAATGCCCAAACTAAACGGTTTCCTTCTGCTCGATGCTCTCTTTCTCTGACATCTCCGGTTGAGAGGAATGAGAGAAGTCAGGGACAGGAATTTCTTTGGTCACGCGCGACGAAGCCACGAAGAGTACCACAGATGCAATTGTGGTGGAAACGAAGGAGAGCCAAGGGAAAGCAGCAAGCAGCTTGACTAAGAAGAAGACAGCATTTAATTTCTCGGAAAAAGAAAACAGAATAACTAAACGCACGGTAATAAAGCTTGGAGTAAACGCTTGTCGATCCCATAGACGCCTCGAGTTTCTGGATCAACGCATGTGGCAGTTCGGTGGTTCCAACGAAAGCACGGACTTCGGCGCTGCGGGTAGCGAAAAATAGCATGAAAGGAATCATGCATGCCAGTAGCCACGCAGAGCAGAACACGAGGATAATAGCCTGAAGGCGGAGGGTGCGGGTGGAGAAAGCGCGCGTGAACGGAAGGAACATCGCCGCGATGAAGTTAAAAATCAGAACAGAGATAAATGCTGTCAGCGCTGTGGCGACAATCCCAACATCGAGGATGTCTGAAAGAAATATTATGCGATCAAGAAAGGCAGACTCGGATGAAATGGGTATGTACCACTGGTATTAATTGTGACGACGGTGGGAGCCGCAACCGCAGCTTTAATATGCGATTTAGACTGGTTGGACTTCACCAGCGCATTGAGGCCTTGAGAAGAAAATTAGTTCTAGTTCAACAACAAAGTGTAGGAGACTCACCAACGCTCGCAGCTATGACAGAAGATATCCATGCCAAAGCAAGGGATACAAGACGAGCAGTGCGCAGAGGGCCAACAGAGTTGCTCATTTTAATGTCACAGCAGAATTGAATGGGGCGTCAGAGTCCTAGATATTTCAGCCGTTGCTCTATCCTTTTTAGCTATTTTCGATACGCCTGGAAAAGGCAGAGTTTGGCGTTGGATCTGGGTGATCTCCCGATCAGATCTGAGTGACATTGTTACGATTGGTGTCATAGGAGTTGCCTGGTCCATATGCACTACTGGTCACACGATCTATCCCTACAAGCTGCATCCGTTTCTGTTCCTTTCATTCACCAATCCCGTCCTCGTACAAAAGGCTCATAGCCTGTGATTCTTCATTTTTCTGCCCAGCATTGATGTCCCTGTAATTGATCCTCTGCTTTTATTCTCGTGTGGTCAATTGACAGGATACCGTTTCTCATTGACAGTAAACTGTAAATTCGCATCTCTCTGCATGCTCAGGAACTTTTTATCTGGAATTCACAGATGCGCAATGTTTCAACCTCAGCCGTCGTGTAATCCTATTTTCAATGCCCCTACGCAGTGCGTACTGCTGGGAAATAATAGCTTGGCGCTATCGGTGTGGACCGACAAGCTTTTTTTATTTCCAAAACGAGGCTTGACGGGAAACCGCGCGCCGCGGCGCCCCTCCCCACAACCCCAGACGACCCCATACGGATGATTTTTTGTCCTGCAGGCTTCCGGTTGAGGTCTCTTGGAGACTGGAGTGCGTAGTGCGTAGCTCTAACAATACTTCAAAAGACGCGAATTACAACAGTATGTCATAATTGTGATATAAGTACTGGTAGTTCCTAGCTCCCGTTGTGGAACGGAGCGCGGTGCGTGGTATGGCAGGGTACCGTGCGATGTGGGTTGTTATCAAATATGCCCTTCGGCATAGCTTCTCGAAGCCCCTCGACGCTTCTTTCCATGTCGGTTGATGAAGTCTGAAAAGGAAGCTTTTTATCCAGGCGATCCACTGTGCGTCTGCACACGTGTTGAAATAGGTAGAAGCACAAGCGCACGCTTTCTGATTTCCATACTCTGTTACTCCTCGCGGAAGCTTGAATAAAGTTCCCACAGAGATAGGCACACATATTTGAAAATTGGGAGTAAACACGCACAAGAATTACACCCCAGTAAATTTCGAGCTTCTTGGAACAAGCTTGGAAGTTATATATCTCGCTTAGGAACGCATACGCAGCACCCAAGATTGCATGAATTTCAATCATCAATCAGCAACCTCCAGCAACGTGTTCTGTCTCCTCTCTCCCTAACCTCGCTGAGTCCAGAATTCAGTATCGGACTCTCTTGAGCTCGCTCCTACATCCTGAAGTCAGCCCTCACGATATTTTTCTCGTGTCCCGCGGAGAGAAATACATCTATGGGCTTCCTGAGTAACAATTTCTTTCTCGTAGCTGCAATCATTTCAATAACCTGATTTTTTGGACCAGCCTCAGGGAATTCATACAACTTCTTATCAACGCAGACAAAATCAAGTAATAGTACTCTAAATCTCTCCCGTTCTCCATCTCTCTGATGCACCAGGAGAAGGAGTGCGAATATTCGTTGGCTCCTTTTGGGCCCTGAATGCGGGATCCCTGGGCCGCTTCACTACCAGCTTGGGCGATCGGGTGGAGCCTGGTCATCATGATTAATCCCCATCGGGTAAGCGGGGTAACGAGTTCGATCTCACCCCACTGATCATGGTGTCCGGGTCTATGCCGAGTCCCTCTACGCTGACTCGATGCACCTCAATGCACCCCACTGTGCTGCATACTCCTATGAAGTACAGCCTCGAGGAAATTCGAGACTGAAATAACGTATGTAGGCCACCGTGAAATTTTTCTTCCCTTCGCGAGCATGTCACGGTCCATGCGGGTCGAAGTAGACGCGCTTACCCGATATCATCATGAACGTCTGTTATGGAACAGTGGAATGTGCAGTATTTTCACTTTTCCCGCCTCGCCCCCCCCCCGCCGGAGTACTTTCTCCTGTTCATCGCGATCGACATTAACGGTTCAACCTGCATCGCAATCGCCCCATGTAATCCAACCAGCAACGGACGGTTTGTTACAGTGTATATTTAGACGCGGTTCCGGACGGTAACTGAAACGAAGAAATATTCGTAGTACGTCTTATTGCGTATGTTCGGACCTTGAGCATCAGCTCTGTCCTATTAACTTTTTTTTTTTTTTTTGAATCCTCGTTTACTATCCTGTGCAACGAACCATATGGTAGATAATATACATGTACAATAACGTCATTTCTAGTTTAAGAGGCCTCCTATTAACCTTAGAATGTTGGTTATTCTGAGTCCATGACAAGCCTGTAGGCTGTAGATGGATTAGCCGCAACTATTGAAATCAAGTGATCCGATTCCTCATCTATCTCATTTTATTTATCGAGAAGTAAGTCACGCTCAACTTTTCCACTCAGGGGCTCAAAAATTATATCGCGCCTCTTGCTTACAGTTCGCTCGATTGGGGCTCATGGAGTCTTGGAAAACCTCATTTCAAGGCTTAATACTTCCATGATTCGTTCCTATAACTCCGAGTATGGGACATATCAGTTATTTCGTCGATTCTTAAGCAGAGGATATAAGGATCTTCTGTAGCATTGGTAACCGTTTTATTATGGGTAAGTCACCGATGCCAACTCTTCTACATATTTTTGGTAACGTAATAAATAATTGGCTTGGGCTAGTGCATATAGGAACCGCGAGCAGACCAGTGTACACTGTAAGTGCGACATCATTTTATCCCTCGGGCTACTCATACATTTCCGAATATCTTCGGCGACATCTGTCAGTTTCGGCCTTTTACTCCTCAAACTAGATATAGCCTCGAATGGGCATAGATATCGACGTCAAGTTCCACGATGGGTGTATTTCGTATTTCTGGATCATCAGCCCTACTCGATTTATATAAAATATGGAAGTAAATGCTATATACATTCCCAACCCGCGAGAGGCCTTTCTGTCCTATAATAATAAATCTCAACTACCGGTTTCGTAGTGGTAGGATGTCGTACAAGTCTTCATCACCTACCTTTGGGTCAAATAACTCGCCTTCGAGCAAAAGATATATCCGAGTCCATAGTTCACTAGAACAAAGTAGGATTTTGCCTGCATCGGCTCCTCATAAAGACCTTTATGAGACAAGAGAGAATAAACCTGCTATAAGCTGGAATATTACCGTCGGTATATCCATGTCACATGAAGCTATCGAGTGCACAAGTTGACTCTATCTGGGATGGGATTCTTCTCCCAAGTCTAACGCCTTCCTCGATCGTAGGCAATCCCCGTACCAAGTTCCCCAAGCAGTTAGACTCGGTATTCAGTCCATTTCCACTTCGCTTGATCTGAAGAGAAATGCACAGGTTACCGATCCCACTAATGTAGGTGGTGGCTCTTCTTACGTTCCCAAATGAAGGCTCTTTCTTGGCGTACCAGCTGGTATCTTGTTCGTCCTGTTCAGTACTTGACGGCGCTGGAGATGAGGTAGGCTCTATCTTTACATAGTTATGGGAGAAAGGCTTTGTCACAGTAACCGGTGATCTACGGCACTGACCCCCCGAAGGTGGTCCACGCCACGAGCTTACCCAGGAAGATTTTGATATTGAATGTTAGACATTCATCAGTGTTCATCCTAATAAATCCTCGTACAGAAGTGGCCCACATTCTCAGCACTAGGTCGGAAATTCTGGTTCTGCAAGTCAGTAAGTAATACAGATGAAGCGGCTACGCTGAATTGTCGGGAATCTTTTCCTTCCCGACCTCGCTCTTCGTCGCTGAATCTTCGATTTGATTACCCCTACCCTTGCCCCGCCTCCTCCGGCTCGGCTGACCGCTTTTAGACCCGTCGTCATTCTTCGGTCGCGAGGGCGGTATATACTTCGCTCCGCCATCTATAAAATTCTCCCATGGGCGCAAAGGGTCCAACCGTCGACTCGAATGCGGCACTTCCGATGGGGGTGGTGGGATGCGTACTGGCTCATCTTCCACCACTTCTTGAAGAGGAAGTGGACGAGAGGGGACTGTCACAGTTGTAAATGACGAGACCTTCATCTTGTTTTTGCCAGATCCCAGAGATATAACTGTACGGGTTTCGTTTGTAGGTCGAGGAGTGGGTACAGCTAAGGGAGAAGGCGAGCGGTTAGATGACCCGGTTAGTGTTGGGAAGGCGCCGGCTGCCTGTCGGGCTTCCTCAATGGCGCGTTCTTTCGCCTCGATCTCTTTCGCGATGGTAGTAGCAAGCTGAGTTTCCAGTTTTTC
>JASFDH010000060.1:0-41376 GCA_036937195.1 Nidularia pulvinata | reverse complement strand
TTGTAAGGCACCTTGCAACCGGATCAGCCAGCATTGTGATCCAAATGCCTTACAAGGCAATCTGGCTTTTTCCGACATGCTATAGCGCAGAAATGAGAGTTGGAAGAAAGTTGTTAGGGAAACACTATCAGGATGACAAGGCCACTAACACCAAGCTCAAGCAGAGGAGAAGAGAATAGGGATTGAGACATCCAACAACTTAAGGCATCCTTTAGACAGTGGGATTCTGTCAAGACCTGAACACAGCTGGACAATAAGAACAGTATAGCCAGGGAGTGAGTCCCATGATACCTATAGATGCTAGACAATGTAGGACATTGACTTCAGCTTATGTGCTGCACCACCCACTATCCTAGTCCTGTATTTGAAATAGATGGATAGTAAGAACAGAGTTTAGAATAAAAAATAAGAGCTCAGCTTGTTGAAGAGAAACAAAGGCTTCAGCTAAGGGTCAGCTGAAGGTTGGCTGGAGTGGCCAGAGTAGCAGACAAGAGGTTGAGAGAGTATAAGGATCATATCAAGCCAGGGAGTGGATTGATGATACAATTAACAAACTAAAGGGTTACAACTTGAATACCACTACTTATATACTATTTCTAGAGATAAGCTATTGATAATAAGTCAAATGAAGATATATGAAGCATGTGGAAGTAGAGGTCAGGTTGTAACTTAAGTGTGGAGAAATTCAGATGAACAGAAGATATGTGGAGACTAAATTTGCTAACTAAAAGGCTTTGTGGATATGAAAGATAAAGAACTTGAAAGGAAACTAGTATGAAATGAAGACTCAATGCAGAATATCTGAAACATGTAGTTGGCTGAGAAGTGGCTGACATGGCTGAGGTGTGGCCAATGTGGCCAAGGCTTGGCTGCAAGAACTCGGGATTGTGGTGAGTTGGGGTGTGACAGGATGGGTGATGAGTAATAGCTGGAGTGGGATATGATAAATTCCTAAGAGATTGAAGCTGAGGCTAGCTACTGTACATGAGGGATTATATACTACTGAGGACTACTTTTAGAATATTCTGAAGGGATGACTACTACTGCATAGCTAGACTGAATAAGCCTGAGTCATATATAGCTGAGTAATTGACTACATAAGCCTCTGACTTGGAACTGGGTTTTCTATATCCCATATTCTAGAACATGGAATGTTCTAGAATGTTCCATGTTCTAGAATGTTCCATGTTCTAGAATGTTACATGTTCTATAACATTCCATGGATAAAATATATTCCATGGGTCAAGGGTATTCCAGGAATATAGTGAACCCTGACAAAAGTGCTACAGGGTTGGAAAGTTGTCAGAGATGACTTGGAGGAATTGACAACTAGCAACTAAGCCCAGTGTTGAGAGCAAGGAAGACCACTCAATTTAAGTTAACTAGAAGGGAGGTCAGAATGAAGCTGGAAGTCAGAAAGTGAATGAGATTCAGAACTTAGTTGAGAGATTAGATAGGATCCTAGTAGATATTTGGATTGGAAAATAGAGTACAGAACTGAGCTACTTAAATATGAGTATTGCTAATTGTAATGATTAAAACAGAAATAGCAACACTATGGATACAATGAATAATAAATGTCCTTGACACATAATAAAAGTAGCAGAAGCAGAAATGGAAAGGTATCAAAGCAGAAGCATACATAGAAATGGTGTTGTATAGTGAGTGTCAAATGATTTAAAAAATAGTTTGAAGATTAGTGATGAATGGGAATGGGCAGAAACGGTCAGAAGCATATCAGGAATGTGGCCAGAGTGTCAGAAAGGTGTCAGAAGAAATTGTGACTGTGATGGTATTTATGAGTAGAATAAAAGGGTGTATAATATTAGAGAGACATGTAGACAGATGCATATACAGAAGCTATCAATGTACACCAGAAGTGTAAATTCAAGGTCACCTGAAATTTTTTGTGTCAATTGCTATTCAAATTTAGTATATAGATGTTCCTAAATGCACTTAAATACATATTGGATTTACCAAGGTGTTCCCTAATAATTCTAGCAAAGGTATAAATGTCATTAGCCAGTTGTCTTGTTGCAACACAAAGTGCTAGAATGTTGACAGCATTACAATGACTTCAACTTGTAATGCTGGTTGCCATTATTGCAATCTGCTTAGGATACTAAGACTGGATTTATAATTGCTATGTGCTTATTAGATTTAAAATTATAATTATAATCACATAGATAGTTTGTAATCACAGTAGACTGATGTCAATGCATTGCATTGTTGTCCTGTATTCAGTCTGATTCCACACTTGATGTGTTGATCTTAGCTGATTTCTAGCCCACTACTGCATCATATGTAATTCTGGATGGCTTCCTCTTCCTCCACCAGAAAGAAATGCCATTTACATCACAAGGAGGCTACCAAAATTCAATACAGCTACTTGCTGGCTTAGTATTATGATGACCTGTAATCATCATTACCATGGTTTCAGTGGTCTGGGCCTGACTATAAGCATTCTTGGCAAGTTTATAAACTTTGTGATCTATTTAAATGCCTTGTGATCTCAGCAAAAAACCCTTACAATGCCTTTCAGGTTCTTCTAACATAAGACACATGCTAAGTATGCTTCTCACAATTATCTCATGTCATGTATTGTCCTTGCATATTGCACTGAACTTGCAAAGCCACATGGAATACCTTGGTAGGACACATGTGTCATCTGCAATGATTATCAAAGAATAAACCTGGAAGCAACATATACCTTATCCATAACACTATGTCCTACTTACTCAATTGAGGAACAGCCCTTCAGGAGGCCACACTAAGGCCAAGGCCAAACTTGTACTTGACTTCATCATTGAATGTATCAATTGTGGATTTCCATTGGGCCATCACAGACTGAAGAAGCATGTGGACCAGATTTTGCATACATGGCTTAGAGATGAACTTCTAGAAAGGGAATTGGTCAACCTATACAAAGACAAAGTGTGGTCAAAGTGCTAATCTATACACAAACAAGGCTTAGTGGAAATTTCTGTGAGACACACTTGAGAAGGACAATATTAAACCAGAGAATATCTATGGTGTTGATGAAGTTAGCATCTAACTATAAGGAGGTGAACAGGAGTATGTATTTGGATCTCACCACCAAAAAAGTCCACAATACCAGTAATGTGCAGGTACCCAAGAATATATCATAGCCCTTGCTACAATCCATGCATATGACATCTCTCAAGCAGCTGCAGTTATTTTCAAGGGGAATTTTTTCCAAATCAAACAGAGTCAAAGAATTCATTAAATGCACTGTGAGTACCTGATAATTATAGTCTACAAATTAGACTAACTCTTAAAATAAAGATTGGCTACCAGAAGAAAGGGTGGACAGATGGGGAGATTGGTGTTGAATGGCTGAAATTTTTGATAACAAAAGAAAAGGCAAAGAATGGAAAATGTCATGAATTTGCCTTTTCTTTTGGCAATTATCATTATCTTATCCTCTGGACTTATCATAGGAACATCTAATTTGGGGATAACACATGGACACTACATTGATATCATGAGGTGACTGTGCCCATGAGGATAACACAAGGCTTTCTTCTTTTTAAGATCAATCATTACATGCATAGGCCATGAGTAGTACATGCATAGTACATGAGTTGGGTAGTATTTAGTTACATTTTTTGTGCTTAGAACCCCAGTCTTGAGCTGGTTGTATCTCCACTAGCCATACAGTGCTCATCCCTACCCCTCTATCCTCTCCTCTCCCTGAGTGATTAGACAAACTTGACACTGCACTATTAGGTGTATTGTTTGTGTGTCTGACAGAAAAGAATGGTTGTTACTTCTCATTGATGGCTATAATTCCCATTATATCCTTTCTTTCCTCTATCATGCCCAATTATTGCTAAAACAAGCTTTCTTGATATTTACAGGAAAGCTTACCATCAAGCACTCACAAAGAACAACATCCTTTCTGCATTTTACAAGACTGGAGCTAATCCTTTCAATCCTGATGTTGTTACTGAGGATATACTTTTTTCCAGCCAAAGAGTCATAAGATCAAGGAAATATTTCACTTCTACCTCTGACATTAGTGCAAAAAATTGCATCTCTGCTGAAAAGGTTATCTTTAGGTGACAACAGATTGGACATTATCTCCAAACATACCACTGATCACAATTGTCCCACCTTTGCTTCACCAAACCTGAGTCCAAGTCAGGATGCACTCCCTGAAGCAATTTCTAGCTTCTCAAAACCTGACTTCAAGTGAGACATTCATGTAGGCTATGCTCTCATTATTTC
Organism: Nidularia pulvinata; assembly: GCA_036937195.1. Lineage (NCBI taxonomy): Eukaryota > Fungi > Basidiomycota > Agaricomycetes > Agaricales > Nidulariaceae > Nidularia > Nidularia pulvinata. The sequence continues at coordinate 37,125 of JASFDH010000060.1, read as the reverse complement.
AGCTTTGACATCAACATCCTTCCTCAATGTCTTACATGATAACTCTCTCCTACACATTATTCTCTGTATCTGGTACTTTCATTTTTGTTTCTGGTCTTTACTGTATTAGGCCTGAACTGTCCTTGTTCTGGCAACTTTCTGTATGCATCAGATTGACTCCCAACAATGCTCTGTGCACCAGGTTGGGTTTGGAAATGATTCTGCAGAAGCTTCCAGGTCTCCTGACAGTGTATGATCTGCTATGGGAAGACATAGGCCATGCCAGTGCACATGTTTTATCCAGAAAAGGAGGGATTCTGCTGGGTAGCAAGGATACTGTTGCATAATCCAAGATCACCTGACTTGCACATTATCCCAGGTTCATGAGCATTGTTATACAGTTGCTTTCCATGGCTCAAATTGCTGGTGTGAGGAGCTCAACAGAAAAGGAGGGCATATAATATCTTCAATTTGACCATAGCATATGTCTATGTTTTAACACTTGATAGCAAGCAAGTAATATATCTGTGTTCTTTTATATTACCAGAGCATAATATATCTTTTCAACTGTTGAAAAGAGTCATGTTGCTGAAGTTCAGTCCAGAACCAAAGTTCAGTTTGAAGTTCAGGCAAAATACTGATCTGAGCCTAAAGTCCAGTTCAAGGTTCAAGCAAGGGAAGGTTGGTTCAAACCTGGACTGAACTGAAGATGGTGAGAGGGAAATATGGCCTTGACACCACACCCAGCCCAATGCCAAAATAACTCCCAGGCTGAACCTGACAATTATTCTGTGCAAACTAATGAAAAACCAGCAGAGAAGCATGCCAAAAGAATTGTTAAAACCATCTCATATCCTCCAACACAAGAAGGATATGATTGAACAAGCTTTAAGACAATTTTAAATAATTAGAATTTGTTATGAACTAAACCAGTTCAAAAGCATTTGAACCTAAACTGGACCGGAACCGATGGTTCGGTCTAAGGTTCAGCATCTTACCTGGACTGAACCTAAGGTCCAGTTCATGGTTCAGAAAAAATGGCGCTGAACAGGACTGAGCTTCGGCCTCACTAGAAAAGAGGCTAAATAACGCTAGTGCTTCTACCAGCTTGAAATTTGCTATAAACAGTGGATAAGGCGAAAAAAAATATCAATAGACTTCGGTTTCACGATGCTGTAAGTTCAGCAAGAGAGATTCGCACATCCTCACACGGGTGCACGTGAAGAATTAGCTAACGACTGTACGGACATCAGTCGCCTGACGGAGATATGTCTCCACTCGCACGCCCATTTGCTCTTCCTTCTCATTTAGTGGCTGGGTGACATATCGTACCGACAACTACGGTAGGAAGTGAAGAAGTTCGTAAGTCGACACGTTCTAGGATTGGCGATACCGTTGGCCCTGCGCCTGCAAACCCTTCATCGCCGTAAATTCCTTCCTCGTTGGAGTCCTCCCCGGGTTCATCTAGGACAATCATCTAGTGATGTCCTGGCTCCGGCCCGGCCTGTGAGCCCCGGCTATGGCTCGGCTTTCCTAGGCTCAGGCTTATGGAAATTGTAGGCCGGGCCGATTGAAAAAGATCAGGCTTGGCCTGGCCTGGCTTTGGCTCAAGCCGGAGCTTATTGTAAGTTAGAATACTTGAATAATAAGCTTAATATAAAGTAAAGTAAAGTACTGGTCACTATCACTGTCCTTGTCAACGTTAATCAAAAGGTCCCATGCCTGAGGCTCTGGTTCATCTTCATCCACCCAATTAGCATCTATTTCATCATCTCCTACCTCTATTGAAAGTTCGACAGCTGATGTTGGCACAGGCTCACGGTAGATGAGATCCTTCCAATTACAGCACTTCAAGAATCGGAGTGCCTCAACAATGTCGTCACGTAGTCGATTGCGGTGCTTGCTAATCGTGATTCCGGCAGCTGAGAAGGTGTGCTCACTTGAGACCGAGAATGCCATGATCGGCATATAGTCACGAGCAAGAGAGGCCCATACAAGGATGCATGGTGCATTAGTCTAAGGCAAATTATGCAAATAGCGCTAATGACACATGAAATAAAAACCACATACCCCCCACCATTCAGGCAATATCATTCCATGTGAAATCTCGTCAATTGAATTGAGATAGCAGCTGAATTCTATTCTAGATAGTTACAGAATATAACTACGAAGTCAGTGCTTGCTAAGATGATTACTAGCAATATTAGTCAGCCCGAGATAACCTCTTCAAGGATGTGTCGGATGCAATTCCAACGGAAAAAAAAAATCTGCAGATGTCGCTCAAACTCCAAAATCAGGTGGCTTTCAGCAGCCTTTTGAGAATTGAAAAGCCGGGGCTCAGGCCAAACGGCTCAGGCTTTACGAAATTTGAGGCCGGGCCAAAGCCCTTGGTGCCGTGCTGCTCGGCCGGGCTTGTCCCGGCTTTATTTGGCTTGACTTGGCCCGTCCTGGGACCTGAGGCCGGAGCCAGGACATCACTACAATCATCCGCTCGATAATCGTACTCTGCCTAAGTTGCTCCTCTTGTCGTCTGACATCCACCTTATTTTCCTGTCTTTCGGATATTCTTGCAATATTGCCGTTACATAAATGTTCTGGAAGGAAGGGAGAAGTGTTTTGGTCTTCAAACAATGTGTCGACTTCGGCCCACATGGAATAACTACTAAGGAAGAGGCTCTCCTCATAGTCGAGCACCTCGAAGAACATGATGCACTATCGATGGTGAGCGTTATTTTACGGAAGCCCTTGTCTGAGGAGGGTTGTAGACTCAATAGGAGGTCGCGGAAGGGAAAGATGATATGCATGGACAGGTGGGTGTCGTCATATCGTGGATGCAGAAATGCGACTGCATAGGCGCTGGAGTTTGGGAGGCGCAGAGAGCAATATGGAACCAAGAAGGGGTCATGCTGCCCCGTGGGTTCATGTATTAGCTTGGGTCTTTAAACTTTCAATGTAGCTAACTTGTGAGAAACTAAGTACAGTAGTCGGAGGAGATAGTATCAACTTTATCTATCCATATCAACGATGAAAGTGACTTGGTGGCTTGTTGCATAATAAGCCAAGGTCCAACTGGGTCGTTGCTGTGTATAGTAACGATAGTTATATGTCCCAGCTTTGATATGTCGATGGAGCATAGGCAATGTGTGAGGTAGTTATAGAAGGAGGGATACTCGTTGAAAAAGACGGTGAGGGTAAGGCACCGATATTGCGAATGGAGGAAACCATCTATCGTGGGAGGTCAGCGGGTGATCGTTAACGACGTAACTGGGCAGTGGACACTGAACGATAATGAGATGAAGTGACCTCGCGCTGACAATGAGGGTGGGTCAGGGACTCGATAATAGAGCGGGCATCGATTCTGACGGGGAGTAGCGCGTCAAAGGCGAGGGATGGTTACTTCTATAAAGATAAAAAAATGCAAGACGTCAATGACGACCAGGATGTCCAAAGCATCGACCCGATCCATCCATCCTAGGCTACGCAGCCCTGTGTCGAACTCTATATCACGTTTCTCATCGTGTATGTACAACTCTCACAGTAACTAGCTAACATCCTTCAATGCCACGTACGGTTCACAAGATGCGATCCATCGAACCGGCCACTACGTATTATCACCTGCGCCAATCAGCATTCACTTTCATGCGATAGCTCCAGATGAGACTGGTGCAACGTACTCTCTGCCACGATCACCGTCCACTTAGAACACCATCTATGTGAAGACAGAATGGACTGAACAGGGAAATACGTGCGGGCAAGTACTATCCAGGTGCGTGGGCGCAGAAGAACCCTGAGCAGTGCAGGGTTTAACGGAGGTAGAGTTTTGTCATCTCTGGCGCATTGAGCTAATGTTATTTCTTTGGCGACGAGCTGGCTGCAACAGTGTAATGCGCACTACAACTGAACCAAAGGTGAGCGCGGTAGGAACACAGTGTATGGAGGGAACTTACCTTGAAGATAGCCCCAGCCCTCGACATATATCCCCTAGCACCCAGGTCGTTATCCCCAGCTACACTCGCTACACAAGCCCTCCGACCCTCTATTTCTGAAGCATCTGGCTGATTCCTATCGACCAATGAATTTGTTAGCCAAGCTGAAGCACCTTCAGTAGCAGCAGATGGTCGCTTTCTGGTGACGCCTCGCCGTATATGCATGGCGTTCATTGTGGAAAGTCGTACAAATACAATAAATTTTTCATCTACTGCTCCGACTTCCACACGTCGTAACCTCTGAGTCACGTTGGTCAGTGTCTCTCCTTCTCAAAGCCACTTGCTTAAAGTGCACCATCCTCGAGGCGACATGAAAGTGCACCTCCACCGCTCCTTTAGTTCCGAAACACATTATGCGCAAATGCGATGACAAGACTTATAAGGATCTGGTAGAATGCATGTCTCCTGTGCCCCTCAACATCATCTCGATATCCTCAAGATGCTTCGCCTTCACTGTTGCTTTTTCACTGCCACAGGATCGCCCTGCTATCTATGACAGCACCTGAAGGGAAGTTCGACGGAATTTGGGGCTCACGATGTGGCTCAATATTGACGTATACCCAGTAAGATAACGCGTGAGGAAAGTATCGCTACAGCTCTAGTTTTTATAGGTCACAGCCTTGAGTCCATAGCGCACAGAGCTTATCATAGAACATACCGTCTCCTATGATGCTGTTCATGCTTTCCGGCTCCTCCTTCGCTCAACACCGGACGTCCATGATACCCTCCAGATGCATCATCACCAACTGAAAAACCTAGTTCTCCATGCAGTTCTTCATGGCTGAACGTGGATGAACAGCAGCCTGACTGATGGTTGGAATAGAAGAGTAGATGGTAAGTGGATAAATGGAATGAGCGATTTTAGCGGAAAGCGACGAGAAGCGTGAAATTGAATGGATTGTAATCACAGTTAGCTGTAGACTTGGACGGACGACGAACGGATGAGCACAAAGAGCTCAGCGCCGAATAAAGGCGTCTGAGAGCGTGAGAAATATTTTTACATAAGCGAATGGCGGGTTGAGAACTTCGGGGTTCGCCAATCTTCCTGCCTGCCCCACTCATTCATCCGCCACCAATCCACCGGATACCCAACGACGACCGCGTCCTAGAAACTACTCCCTCTTAATTCGAAATCTTGGTGTCAAAATTCTGGTCACAGAAGCGGTCAAAAATGGCATATTCTATGATATGTCTAGTCGACAGTCGGTGACACATATTGCAATTTCAAGTTCGTTGGATATCGTGAAGTCTATTATCTGAGCTTTAAAACTATCACGCCTTGATTATTTTCCATATCGCTCTAAATTACCACCTCTCTAATTCAACGTGGGAGTATATAGCCGTAAAGGTACGAACTGATCTTACCGAAAGATACGAGGGAGGGTTGCATAGAGCTCGCAAGATTGCCGTTTCTCCGAACTGTGAAGTAGCCAATTCTATCCGCTGTAAATCGCACCCGCTCCTTCCTTCGCGTAAAACAAGGCGTCCGGTCCAATCCGACGTCAAGGTCTCCATCAGCACTTCCGTCTGCCATTTCATTTTACTGACGCTTTGTCTTTCAGGACGACCAAGATGGGAGTGCCAATAAGTAAAGGAATTCGGAAAATAGTTTATTCAAATACTCAAGCCGATCAATCCTTCTTCGTTGTGTATAATTATGTAACGCCTACTTCTCGATGGCCTGCTCTGTCAACGTTTCAACAGCCGTGATGCGAGTATCCAGCAATTCCTGCAGCTAAAAATAGAACTGACGCTTGTCATGAACAAGAGGCTTCTTTGCGTATACTGGACGTCGGTTTGCTGGACAACTGTGATGTGGGTGTCCAGACATGGGTGCAATTATTGATGTAATTGCATGGATATTGACAGCTATAATGTTCTTCGCTTGATAGAGGTGCAAATTTGTGAGTGCTACGTACGACATACCGAATCGACCGAAGGCCTTGATATTCATGGCTGACAACAGGCTGTGAGTGTCGAGACAGACCTTCAGTACTCTCTATATAGAATGTCTGATGTCAGAAAGATCTCTTCTTATTACTCTGTAAAGGCTAGCGAGGACGGGTACAATCGTCATGTGATACTCTGCACCCTCAAATTCGTGAGTGTGAATTCGCCCAGCCGACAACTGCTGTCAATCGGGCTGTGTATCCCAGTATTCAGAGACAAGGATGCAAATTAAGAAAGGAAAGTGAGTATTTGTTGGCCAGATAATTCTCAATGTTAATTTGGCAATCCGATCATCCATCACAATTGCGTGTTCAGCCTCAAAATACATGAGCTGGCGAGCGCACTCAGGACAATTTCTGAAGGATATGTTGTAAGCGGGATCATACGCAAATCCATCTAATTATGCTCATCAGATACTTCGATCAGTTCTTCAATTCTTCATTCCCTTAAATGACTTCACCTGTGGAATCTATTTCACTGCACACGCCACGCAAATGTATGGAAAGTCACTGGTGCTCTTCTCTTTTTAAATAGCACCAATTCTACTGACAGTCGTCTGATATTTGCAAGTGATTCTCAATGATTGTCACCATCTCAACAGATGGTGTCAAGCTGAACTTTCAGTCTTGCTCCAGCTTTCCTTTAGCTTCAAGCTTGCTCAGGCGGTAGATGGTAGGCCTCCACCTCGCTATGTATAAATACGGCTAGTTAATCCAACAGTGCGCCATCCTTCGTCCTTTCTTCCCTTAGACCCAGTGTCTGTCGAGTTGATCTCGTGTTTCCTCGCTCATATACCTTCGCATCTCGTCTTTATTCCGACTCTTTATCCGTTCTGCTTTTGTCATGGCTCGCTTCTTCTCCGTCGCTTTCTTCGCTTTCTTGAGCTTGCTGTCCCTTCTTTTCCAAGCGCAAGCCGGTAAGTTTACCGTTTCTTTTTGCAGAGACTAACTGTAACGGATTGTTGTGAATACATAGCTCCAGTCGGAAGAGCACTGAACCTTGGAGGTCTAGGAGGCATCCAATGCAATGTGGCACGATTGAAGACCGTAGCCGGACTCAAGAAAACACAAATTGCCGTGAAGAGCCTCGCAACTGCAGCTGCAGCGTACGTCTATCGATAATCAATAACGCGTCTATTCACGTAAATAATACCATAAATTCTCAGTGACCCAGCTGCGAGTACCGCTGCCACTGACGCGCAGACTGGTCTCACTAGCGCGCAAGGAGGAATTGCGAAGATCGCTGCTGCCCTCCTCACAGGTCAAGCTCCTCCCGCTGCTGGTCGTGATCAGGTCGAACAGGGCCTAACTGCAGCAATGACGGCACTTTCTAGTATTAACTCGTAAGGATTCCTCTTCCTTGATCAATATGGATGATATATAACGAATTTCAGAACGGATACGGGGGTTACATCCGCTGTGCAGGCTGCTACTACTGACCTAAATAATACTATTACCGCTGGTCAGGATGTTGTTGCAGACTGCTAAAGAAGACGGGTAGTGTATATCGACGGATAATAGGTGGTGAATGGATTCGGAGTCGCATGGGCTGAATACAGGACATTCTTTGAAGGACAGGGATCCTTGCTTCGATATATATGTACGAGTAGTAAATGTAGATTTACTATCATCTCCTGCATTTGCATACCCGACCGGTGCAATACCGTACCCAGACATAATTTGCATCATATTGTAGGTTTGCTCAGTCCTCTCCACTTTCTATCTGATTATGAAGGTATTATGCTGCATCTTTCTGCAAGAAAGGCTCATACCCCCGAGCCTAGTTAAGCAGAAGCTGGCTTCAGTGAACACGCAAGTTCCCTCCACATATTCACCATTATTTTATAGCATACCGAGTAATGGCGATGCATTAAAGATTCTGCGGAGAAGTTTCCCCACACTTCATAAGGAATTGTGTCCGGCTGTGAATTGAAAAACAACATCTATTTATATAAAACAAGGTAGTGTTACAATAGTACAAACTAACGGAATTATTACAACAAACTCAAGCGATTAACTACGTGGCGTGTACATTAGAAAATCGTGAAAGCCATATCGAAACGTGAAGAAATTCGTAATTACTATTGAAAGAAATCATGGGTGCAGTCGATTACACTCTTCCAGCAACAGGGCGACGACCCAGGTGTCCTAAAGGCATCGGGAAAAATGCGGACATCTCTGCGGCGAGTAGTTGACTAAATCCAATATATAAGCCAATGATGCCGGTTATGAAGCCAAATGCGCCAGCTGCCTTGGTGATACTGCGTAAAACAATGATTAAGTAAGACATGCCCGATATACGGTTTAAATAAACGAAGACATACCCTGTACGGTGCTTAACGTTCCAATTTCCAATGGCGAGGAACAGGAATGTAAGTGCCCAGAAAAATAACATAGCGGTGAAGGAGATGTTTCGACGAATAACGGTGAACCTACGTAGTATATATCAGGCCAAAACTTAATGTAACTTTGGAGGAAATGCTTACATGAACAACAAACTAATCACGAACCATACAATGAAATACAGTCCCAGCGCGTTATTAAATTCATTGGAGGCAGAGAATGTGGTGGATGAGCCAGTTCCTGGAATCAGAGTAATGGCATAGGAAATCCAAAATGCACCATATAAAGAGAAGACTGAGAAACAAAGGATGTGAATGAATCGCTCAACCGATTATCAAGAGCAAAGTAAAGCTTACAGGTGGAGCCAAAAACATTCCCTCTGGGAAACTCCCACATACCAGCCATAAACTGGACAAGCCCTCCGACAAACAGACCCATACCAATTATGAGATTTGGGGAATGCACGCCACGGGTGCTGACAGTGTAGAATGCGTATAGAAAGACTGTTAGTGCAAATGACCACACGCCGCTACACAATAAACATGAGGATGCGCAAATATAAAAACTAATTTTCAAGAAAAACTTACGCAGGACCTGGGTTGGCAATCTTAGTAAAGTAGCGCTGATATGAGACTGGATCGTCAGAAACAGGTCCATAGCCCTCAGCTGGAGACATGGGTCCATAAGTGCCAAGCGCGCCACCACGAGTTTTCTCGTAGTTATCCGCTCCGTTCAGTGGAGCTGTAGTCGTCGACATTTTGTTTACCAAGGAAAGTGCGGAAGAGGGTATTTAAGATCGACTGAAGAGAGGAATGAAGATGTCAGAGCTGAACTGGTGGATTGGGAATGCGGACGAGCAGTATTTATGTGATTCCAGACAGGGTAAAGGTGATAATTCTCGGCGTTGTCTGCAAGCGTCATCTTCGAGTCGAGGCTCCATAAAGAATTCCAGAACTGTATGGACCATGCTAAATGGAATTGGTGGATCTGCACCCCGCGGCAAGATCCACCACTGCACGCCATGTATGACGTGAGGAGTGGGTTCTTCAAGGGTAAAACAGATTTGTAAGTAGGTGCCTATAAATCCGGTGTTAATGCGGCTTGTAAATGCTTTCTGCTTTGGATCGCAAAGTTCCAGGGAAATAGTTCTTCATGCAAGCTCCGAAAGATGACTTAAGTGTAAAAGCAGCAAGGTGAGTATAGAGACCCTGAAGAGCGTGCAAAAGTCCCGGCCGAACGCATTCCATAATTAAGCTGCATATGATGATATTTAATCACGTTCGTCACAGAGGGTATCAAGATCTGCCGGAGAAGAGCCACAGCGTGTCGAAGATCAAGGACGGTGGTGTGAAGGAAGAGTGCAGTGACTCACCGAAGCATCAAACTTGAACCGACTAAATAATACAAGGACAAACAGATGCAAATTGACATAAGCAAACTTATCCCTCGGGCCTCGGGCCTGCTTCAAGAGCCTTGCTGACAAGGCGACCCCCTTCCTACTTGCAACTGGACAAACCAGAACGAAGCACTGACAAAATTTTAATTCGAGTAAATTCTTACTGGAAATGAGAGAGATCCCCGGCCGCCAGGGTAAGGTAGGTAAGGTAGATAACCCTGCGGTCCCAGGAAGGCTAGTTTTCCTTTGCGTTCTAGCATGTTCTCTGGGACCCTCTTCAGCATTTTTCTTAGTCTCATGATCTCCATCCTTAGATTCTCGGGCTATATTTATGCGCTTTGGGAATCTTCCGCTACCCCAAATTTCGCAGTACTCGGGGTCATTGATGACAACCTGGATGACAACATGTGAGATGGTATTAGCATCCGAAACAGATATTTTTGATTCCCGCCCCACTCCGACTCCTTTCTCAGGCAACAACGATTCGCTGAGCTGAATGTTTAATAACAACCCAGAGTCAACGAATCTTACCGTGCTCATGGCTCAAGAGGCTCAATAGCGTAATTTTGTATAGGAAGCTAAGACCATCCTTTTCTCTAGGAGAATGAATATTGGTACACTTAAGTCATTCTATAGGCTCCTCTTCCACTTGCATCCTCAGATGCGAGGGGTAAAATTTATCCATGAACGAATTGTCGATTGGTATTATTCCATCGACAACATGTACGTGTTTAGCTCTATATGAACAGTGATGTTGTAGGCGGCGGAGATGGCCTTGCAGAGAGATGCGTTACGGTAGCATGGTGATATTGTGTAGAGGGACGTGTACAGGTGAGATGTGCTATATCTACACATCAGGTGATGACCAACCAGACAATACAGTCATAATGTTCTTTTTCATCGTCTAAGGTGTTACATCAAGAAGAATGTGGACTTACTAATTGATTCCTTCAGCTCCAATTTACGAATATTTTATATTAAATGGTCTCCGTTCGCACACCACCATAGATCCTTTCCTCTCAGCGCAACGCACTTCAGAATCCCAGCAGCCATTAGGATGCTGCGTGCATCAAGCACTTCACGATCATTAATTCGAGGTACAAATTCCACGGCTCCCGTTAGTACTTTATATTAGTTACAAGGTTGAAATCGTAACTTCTTATTTTCCTAGAAATACCAATGATGTTATTCTTTCTCAACTGATGCAATTAGAGAATGTATATGTTCAATTCTAGCTCTAGTACCCCACGTCATAAAACAGCTAGCCTAGACTTGAATGTCCTGGCTTATCAATTTTGCAAAACAAAGATACTGGTTCAATGGTATGTAGTATCAATGCTTTGCGATTAAGTAGTCGCCTTTATTTATATCAGATAGCCCTTAGCAACTCCTCTGCGGTAACTCGTACGGAAAAACACTAAGAACCGCATTCGGAAATCCTTAATTTGAGAGACCCAATGCTTGTAAGTCGGATCAATGGGGAATTTTTCGCCATTCTTTTCATTCTCATTGGGAATAAAAAGAACCCACATCCCACTGTTTTCGAACCTATGAACTCTTAATACTAGACTGTTCCGTACAGCCAGGTCCAACTTCTAGCTTTACAACTGAGCTATTGCTCTGTACTAATAATGTGACGTGATCCAACCTCAACCCCGCTTCCCCCCCATTTATTCAGTACTAGTGGTGGATATTCTCACCACTCGCACACATATTTGAGTGATGAAAACATCACCACCGGAACATATGATATGAGCGGTGAAAATTTCACCATTCGCACGCCTATATTTGAAAGGTGAACATTTCACTACTCAGTATGAAGCACCTCAACATTTTTTTTTTATAAAGTCCCTTGCCCAATTGATGAATATTTCATCATTTAACATTAATCTACATTTTGATGGTGTATCGTAACAGCATTATTGTGTCTTTCTCATAGGATATGGTTATTAATTTTGATTTAGAGGCTGTGGGTTCGAATTCTTTTCTGTACATTTGTATTTTTATTTTTTATAACTCCAGTGGTGATATTTTCATCGCTCAAAAGATATAAGCCCCGGTGGGAATATTTTCACCACTCGAAAGATATGAGCTCTTGTGGCGAAAATTTCACCACTCAAATCTGTGAGCACAGGTGGTGAGACTTTCTCTCGCGAAAATGTGGGTGCCAGTGGTGATAATTTAACCACTTAAATAGATGTAAATAACGTTGAGTGATGAAATTTTCACAATTGGCCTGGCTTAGGAGCACTAAGCTCCTCAACTTAAGGAATTCCGTGTGTAGGTCTCAGTAGTTTCATACAAGTTATTACACTATAACTGATTAGGCTTCCCTATTTATATTACGGAACACGTTATGCAAATATAAGTAATGTAACGAATACCCTGCACGATGGCAGTATAAATTCACCCGCAGATCCTTGTAGCCAATATGGAAACTGCATGAATGGTTTATGGATTGTTTGTTTAAAGGGCCCACGGGACAAATTCCTTGTTGCTAGGTTATCTCATGTACATGCAATTCGTATTATTTACAATTTATTATCGTCGCCTAGATCTCTTCGTCCTCTTCTCAGCTGCAGCCTTCATCATCGAAGTATGCTCCTCGTCCAAGAAGCCGACTGCAGAGATATCATCAAATCTCTCTGCGTCCTCGATCGCTTTCCGGTCTTGAGATTCCCATCCCCGCCACATATCGTCTCCAGCACCTACCAGGTCATCCTCAAGTGCATGCGCCACCGTACTTGAGGTGGAAATCGAAGCTTCGGACTCTCCACTCACCCTGCTTCGTGAAGTTGTATGTGAAGTCGATTCATCGTCGTCGTGACTGTGACCGGGAACATCGAGAGCATCGTGAGTTAATACGAAGTCTTCATCCTCCTCGTCAAACTCAAGAGGAACAGGACCGGATATACCGCTATCGGATCTAGGGAGAAGGCTTGGAGAGCGGACCTTTCTTCTGATCCGACCAAGGCTCTCAGTCATGCCATCCCCAATACCAGCCATGGTACGGATGGGGATTGAGTTGCGGAAAGACTTAGGCTTTGACCCGGGAGTACCGTTGGGATACATAGGGATGGTAGCGGCAGGGTTCTGATAGTCGATTCCTCCAGAGATCGCTGACGCGAGAGGTTCGTCGAATGAAGATGATACCATTCTGCTGTCACGTGGATCGGAGAATCCCTCTACAAATGACTCTCCCCCTACCCCTGCAAAATGGGCGCTTACTTCGACTTGACGGCGGACATCAATCTTGTTCCCGGACACGTCGAGCTGATACTTTCGAATAAGAGCATGGTAGTCCTCCCCGAGTGTGTAGAACGAGAACTGATGTACAACGTATAGAGATCGTGGCAAGATACGTTTGGATCTCGAGAAGGTCGAAAGTTCTGCTTCAGCGAGCCAGCTACAAACCACTTCGCTATGAACAACGAGGAAGAAGTATAGAAAGAATCGCTTACTCTGAGTCAACACTCCCTGTCTGATAAGAAACGGTTCGAAGTTGATCTCGATTCGATTGTTGCAAGGATCTCTTGATTTCTCCCCAGTCTCGTTGCCTCTGAACATTCCAGGTTGCGACTATACTTTCCTTGGCCGTAAGCTCCATCGGCGTCTCCATCATCTGTGTCAGTTTAGAGACACGGTTCAATGAGGTGCGATTGCCAGCATTGCCAGAGGGTGATGAACTCAAGCGGCCGGCTCCGCCCATCCCAGGTAAGGAGATACTGGTAGCCCCGAGTGCAGACATGGAAGCAGAGATGCCTTGGTCCTTTGGGCGCTCTTCTAAAGTGAATCGACGGAGGTACAGCATACCATCTGTGGGGTCGAACATAAGCACGTCTTGGAAGTTTGTGGGCCGGTGAAAGCGATACGGTGAAAGCGGTGGCGAGGAAGTGGGATCAATCGGAGGTGAAGAGGTTGCTGTAGGGAGCAGGTTGCTTGGATAAGAGGTGTCGGTGGGGCATATGAAGGTAAAAGCCAACGGAACCTTGGGCTGATCAGGGCCGGGTTGCTTGACAACGCGAAGACGCAACAATGGCCCAACTTCGGTAGCTAGTGGCTGCTGAAGGAAAATCAGTTGATTACGGAGGATAGCACCAGGACACTAACCAGCTCTTTAGGGTTCCAAACTTTGCCCTCAAGATGACTTCTATGATCCGGCTGTCCACCAAACGGATTTACAGCGAATACATGGACCGTCCGCTTCCTTGTCCCCACGGCTACCCAGCGTCCATCCCCGGTCCAATCTATACCTTCAACTACGGCTGAGGTACGGCCGCGCCGAAGGTTATACAATTGCCAAGCGTTATCCCGACGAGATCGACTGTCAGAAGCTCTAGCTCCTGCGACTTCACTAACTCCTTCCGCATCACCCGCCTCTACCCCTTCCCCTTTTCTCAGTACACCTGGAGTTGGTCGTATCAGATACATCTTGACCGTCTTCCCTTCTCGTGGCACGACCAGGATGCCACACCCATCCTCCGAGAAGCGCAATTCCGCGATGGGTTGGGTGCCGGAGGCCAAAATATCAGCGATAGTGACAGGAGTATCCTTGCCCGACCAGAGCGGCGCAAGATCTACGACAGTGATAAAGTAACCAGCGTCAGGAGCTGGGGTTGTATGCGGAGCAACCGTCGAGGGGTGAACCTGGCCGAGAGAATGGGAAGAATCCCATGCCACACCCACTGAGGTATTTGAGTACCTTCTCTCTCGCTTCTGCCCACCCCCTCCAGAGTCACTGTAAGGTCTTCCACCTCCGTCGTCACCACTTCCTGCAGCAGCTGGCGCACTTCTCGAGAAGAATCGATTAGTCAATCCAGGTGCCAGTCCACCTCCCACTGGCTGCGCCTTCCTCGCGTTTATCAACCCGTCTGCCACATCGGGCGCTACACGGCTCTTGGCAGCCTCGTACGCCATCCCGCCCAGGAACTTCATGCCACCCAATACACTTCCTCCTACTTTGAGCGCCACAGTCCCAAGCTCCGCCTGCGTCTTTGGGAGACTGGTAAACCCAAAAGGCGAAGAGGAGAGACTAGAGGCAGAGGGCCCAGAAGACGCCGAGGAAAAGGACGTACGACGCGTATCGTCTCCAGGTGGCAGAGACTGAGACGACGCGTATGCCAGAAGTCGGCCATTGAGCGCAAAGACCGGATGGGGGCGATGCAAAGACGCCTGACGATGCTTGGCACGACTTGGGGAGTGAGAAGGAGAATCTAATAATAATCCGGGACCTAATGATACAGAGATATTGTTGTTATTGATGTCTGGGTGAGTGGATATAGATGGCGAAGATGTATGTTGTTGAGTTGTCGAAGATGAAGTCGGTGTAGTGTATGGAAGGAGCGACGCTGATGAAATAATTGATAGCGTATGAAAACTGATAGGTGAGAGAATATGTAATGCTGGTGGTGTCGTCGTGCTCTGCATGATGCGGTATGATCAACGATAGAAGACAGAGCAAGTGGAAATAAGACTCACAATTACAATGAAATGCTCGTTAGATAAAAACCTCTCCGCCAACCCGGGCATCGGCAACCTCTTGACCAGATGATGTCTACGCAAAGAATACAAAAATAACGTCGACTCAGGCTCGTCTTCGTCGGACTCCATACTAGAATTGATAGGATTCAGCTACCGGAGGTATATACGGAACAAAAAGATACGGACATAATACCTAATAATGGCCTCTCTGCTGCCATTGGGTCGGAGGCGGCACCGCGCGACCTCGGAGCAGGGAGTACGGCGGCGTCGAGGACGCGTACCCTCGCACCACCCCCAAGAAGATCCCACTCTGGGAGCGAAAAGTCGAGGTTGAGGACCTCAGTGATGGAGCGAAGATCGGCGCAGTCCCAGATCTGCAGGCCTGCGGGATAGGCGAGAAGCAGCAAGCGTCTGCACGTCAAAATCTGGTCAGTGAAATTGGCCGACAACAGGAATTAAAGACATGGTAAAAGCCGCACCTATCATCTAAACTATCCCACCTCGCCCAGGAGATAGGGTCTGCCTGGCTAGGGACAGCGTCTCCTCGAGGGTACGAAGCTATTCCGTCACTCTCTCTACCGCGCCCGCCTCCTCCTACCCCTCCATTGGCCTCCCCACCGCCTCCAGGATCAACTCCCCGAGGACTACCCACGCGCCGCATTGCCTGCGCGAGCCCCGATCCCGCACCAGGATCATGTCCATGTATCCCCACACCAGCCCCGGAAGCACCGTAAGGATGCTGGTGCTGCCGTTCCTCTTCCCAGCCTTGCTGCCGCCCAACTGGAACAGGATATGGCAGCCCCTTCCCGTGACTGTGACTATATCCATGAGTGTAACTGCGTGGCGACTGATCGTACTCTTGGTAGGCACCTCCGCCTCCGTATCCCCCACCACGAGCTGACGGCTCCTGATATCGAGACGGCGAAGATGCGCCGGACGATTCGGAGTAGCTTCTCTCGTGACTCTGAGCGCGCGGTAGCCTGTGGCTCTGCACTGGCTGTCCCTGCCCGCTGAACCAACCGAAGCTTACAGGGCGCGAGACGAGCGGGGGCGAAGGAGCGGCAGTCGGAATAGGGATGTGGATGGAAGACGGTACATATGTCCGAAGGGTTCGCGAGAGGGACTCAAGTGTCGTTGACGATCTATTAGAAGGCGAAGAAGGAAAGGTCAGTTTAGCTTCCAGCGCGGCGAAGAAGGACATAAACGACGACAAGAAGAGAAGGAAGGAAGTAACGATGAAAAGTGTAAGAGAAAGAGATGGAAGCAAGACGGAAGAAGTGAAGACGATCCTAGTGGACGTTTAGGAGGTGAACGAGTGTGCCAAGGCTATACGTCCCTACGCCCCTTCTACACGTGTAAACGTGTATAGGTTAAGAACCTTCCCAGGAAGATCATAACCGCTCAGTGCACCAATCAAGCATTCACCATTTCATAACTGCGATCAGCATGAACGTGTCGGGCGTCAAGATGTATGCCATTCCAAGCGCCCGTGCCGGGGAAACGTGCCAAGTTGACGACAATGACAAATGGTATACGCTGTGCAGGAGCGAGGACGAGGAAGAGGAACTAAAAGAGATTCAACCACGAAGCGGAACCAGGATGCACACAGGCTTTGACTCGGACTAGGAATGGGTAGCGTGTTGACGTGGCAGGCCAACGCCTTGGCGATTGACTCCTGCGGCATCATACTCCTCCACGATATCTATCCACGCCTACAGAAAGGTATCGTTGCAGCACGCTGAACGAACCCCACTCCTCGTCATCAAAAAACATCCAGGAGATGACTTGACTTTGTTATCCTAACGAGTCGAGGTTCGGGGAATGGATGAATAGTGCAGGTCCCGCTAGGATATCTTCTTTCTAGACGCTTAGAGGCCATTCCTCATCGCGTTCCATAGGAAGATCGCAGCGGTCCATGTCCCCAAACGACAACACTACCCTGCATATTTGTTGCCCACAAGAGCTAGACCATCTCAAGATAACTGCCTTCAGTGCATCCACATCGACCATTGCACACGGTAGCCACCACCAAGACTTAGAGGTATTGGTTCATCCCCGCATTCGCATAGGCTATCCCAGAGAACCATTTTCATCATTTTGCTAGCCACCATCGCGGGCCTCATCTTCGCCACCCGCATGGTGGTCATCCCCGGTTTCTCGGCGAACATCATTACCACCGTTATGGTGCGGATCCCAGACTGCTCCGCGTATGTCTTCATCCACACCGCAGTTAGCAGCCCCATTGCATCGTTCCACGTCTTCATCACCCATGCACGCGTGTCGTTATTACTAACACCGCCCACATCCTCACCACTCGGTTCTTCATCTTGAATGAGAACGACAAAGGAAACACAGACCAATCCCTGCGAGCAGACGACGGTCACAAAACTGAAGCCTGGGCGCAAAAAAACGCTGAAAACTTCGAGACGCCGGCTGACAGTTCGAAGTTGGCTTAACGTGAACCAAAAGTTCGAAAGAATATCCCAGGTTCGAATGAGGGTTTGAATTTGATATCAAATCACAAAAGCGCCCGCGAAGGTGGTAATGTTCACGACATCGCCTCGCGTTCCAGATTATGCCCCCCTTCCCCCGCCCATTGGTGTCGAAAAGACGGCTGAGCATTCGAAGAACCGCCGAAGAATCGAAACCAGCCCCAACAGGTGAAACGTTCCCTAACGTTCCACGAGCACTTCGAAGTACTGAGCATCCGGCGAAATCCATTCAAATGCTCGAAAAGCACTCCCGAATGCTGATGGCAGGCAAAGATAGCCGCAAATCTCAAAGCATCCAAAAGTTCCAATACAACACCCCGAAACCGGAAAAGATAAGGAAAGTGCGAAATATCACAGCAGTATTCGAGAAACTGCCTCGGATCTCCAAAGAATGTCTCGAAACTTCGCCTCAAACGTGGAACGTACAACGAAACATATCCTGAGCCTATACACCTCTTAAGCGTGAAAGCTGCATACAACCACGAACACGTGGTCCAAACGCGAAACACTTCCGCTCATGCGAACCAGTACCGGCATCAGGTACCACCCACGCAAGAGACGGGTCCAAAAGTTGCGTCAACCAAAGCGAGAGCCGCAGAACGAACCAAAGCACACGAAAGAAGGAAGAGAGTGTACGCAACAGCAAGAAGTAAAATAAGACGAACGAAGAAGAAGCGAACAATGAAGAAGACGAAACGGCTTCTCACCTAGGCAAAGTCGGCGACCTCGTGTGCCCCGCCGCGTACGACGGCACAGGGGAGTGCGGCTGTGATTGCGTGGGCGCTTGTCCTTGTCCCTGCGATTGCGCTTGAGTAGCTTGTCCTTGAGCAGGTCCGTATCCCTGACTCTGCCCAGCACCATACCCGTATCCCTCCCCCTGCTGCCCCTCGTACCCGCTCGACACAGAAGACGCAGACGATGGCTGGTGCGCGAACCGGATTGGGGAGCCGGGGGAAGAGGGGTATCCGGGCGCGCCAGATGCGGGTGCAAACTGAGGGGATGCAGGTACGTCCAATTGGCGCTGGCGCGGGGAAGCGTGATGGCGCGGGGACGAGGCTTGCTGAGGATCGCCAGCGGGGAGATTGAGCGCGCCATACCGATGGGGCGAGGGCGACGGGGGCGGGATGGGCAGCGGCAGCTCGGAGCTCGCGCTGCCGGCGCTGTGGCTCGCGCTGGCACTGTGACTGGGCCCATGCGACTCCTCCTCTTCCTCTGAGGGGAGCTGCGCCTCCCTGAACGGCGGCGAACGGTACGTGGCTTCCATGTCCTCCACTTCATCCTCCTCAGCTACTTCCTCCTCAACCTCCCTTTCTAGACTCCTGCCCTCCCGTGCCACCACCTCCTGTCCCAGACTCTGGTCGTGGTCATCGAAGTCAATGAGATGTCCGACCCCCAGCCCCAACCCCAGCTCTCCTATGCCCTCCTCGACCTCCTCTACACCCGTGCTCCTCCTAGGTGGGGAGTGCGCACCTTCCTCTGGCAGCGGCGTGGGGAGCTGCGTGGGTGGGGACGGTGCGGGCGACGCAAGCAGGGGGTTGCGCCACTGCTCGCGGTGGTGCTGCTGGATCGCCTGCGTTGTGGATCTGGGGCTGTTGTTGCTAGAAGGGTTGGAGCTTCCATGACGGCCAGATCGTGCGGGCATCAATCACTCCTGTCTTGTCGTCGAATCGCGTTGCGGGTGAAAGTAGATAGATAGATAGTGCGGGGGGGGATGAATATAATGTATGATGGTCGAATGCAATACCAAAGCCAGTGAAAGAGTATTCCAAAAGTCCAAATAGATGATTCAGAAACGGGGATGCAGTCGCAACCACAAAATATGAGTCAGAGCGTCCGCGTTCTGTCTGAAAGTAGGGTGAAACAACAACACGGCAAACAAAGGGGGCTCCGAGACCTGAGCAACCGAATGCCAGGCGCACTCCCCTCGAGCAGAAAGCGGTACTAATATGAATGAATAACAGCAATGAGAGAGAGATGGTATAACAGCGTGGTGGGTTCAGTGGGTTGTGCGCAGGAGGAGAGGAGAAAGGGCAGGGGCAGCTCCTGCAGCGCATCAACCCTGATTCGGTTGCTTGCCGTTATCGCGCGCGGCGTTTCACGTGCATGAGCCGGAACAAAACACGGGCTGGGGAACGGCGCCGGGGGTGTTGTCCGTCGACGCGTCATCGGCGCGCCATCTTGTCCGCTGGGGCTGGGACATCTTAGGGGCCCTCCGGTCTCGTGCTGCTTCTGCATCTTTGGACATCTTTGTCCCATTTCTCCGCTCAGTGCATGCATGGTCGACGATTGTGGACCCTCGAACGTGCTGAACAAGATCTAGCTGCTGCCACCCGCGTCACAGTGCTTCCTTCTGACTCGCTCTCCATCACGACGTCAATCATGACTCGCACGATCCACGCTGCGAGTCTTTCGCCACTGGCACTGGCACCAGCTCCGCCTGCGTCGTTCCCCACGCCTCCCGTTCCTTGTCCTCCCAACTCCGTCGTCATCCCTTCAACCACCACTGGCTCTGTGTGCCCTATTGTCTCCCAGCGCCAGTATGACACCCATCTTCTCCAAGGACCCAATGACCGTTCCCAGTCGCAATCCCACTATCAGGCGTCGCATTATTCTTGTCCTCCGCAAGCGGCCCCGGGATCTTTTAACTCCTCCGAGTTTAGCCTACTGTCCCAAATCCGATTCACGTCTAGCCTCTATTGGCTGAAGCGTTCCCGCACCGCGATCCTAGCTGCATCTTCGGTTAAGCCAATACACCAACATAATCCAATGCGATTCCGTACCTAAATGTTCAAAGTTGTAAGCTGCCGATTCTTGTGCAAGCTTTTCCGACTCCCCTCAGTTCATTATTTTTCTTTCATTTTTTTGAGCTAAGTGTGGATTTAGCAGTCAAACTATCGAACTGCAAACCTAGCAGGCATTTCCTACCTCCACTTCTTCTACCTTCAAGTTTTTAACTTCCGCTCTAGCGTCGCTTCGTTTGGTGTTGGCAAAACATTCCTTCCTATGCGTCTCTCCGGCTAAACAGGGAGAGAGCATACCGTGTCAGAGGATCTATAGGTGCTTTCGTCTTATGTAAATATAAGCTAGTATTTTCATAATATATTTCACGATGTAAAATTGTAAGTTGCTACAGCCCCGATATCGCAGTCTCAACTTAGCTGTCAGAATTGTACCCCATCCTTGAGCAAGAGATCATACAGCTCTCAAACTCCAGGCTTTAGCACTTTCTCAATTTTCATTGCAGCATAAGACTATGTCAATATTATTCTGACAATTTTCTTTGCTCAAACATATTCTTATCAACAGTACTTGTTATACTGTTTGCCCATACATAGAGTTCTGAACTGTTGAACCTCCATGCAAGACAACAAAATCTTAGATATGTTGAGGGAACTCGAAAGCAATCCCACATTAACAGCTCGGATGCTTACTCTATCTTGGGCATTACAAAAACACCTTGGTGACAGGTGTAATGGTCTGTTCAAAAATGGCAGATAAAGAAAACAAAGACATTACTCTGGGACTAGTTTATATCAATTGATAAAAGATTCTGCAACTCTATCCTTGTGATTTAACAGGAAAACTTAAAGGAGACCTGAAACTAGTGTCTCATGATGAGAACTCACCTCCAATTATTATCTGTCCTGCTTCAGCAGTATGTCAAACAGCTAAATGTCCAACTCAGGTATCCTTCCTATACATTAAAACAGAAGGGTCATTTGACCCTGATGACTCAGAAGATGACTAATACCTGAAGGGGTGGCAGAGGCAAAGCTGATGCTGTTACAGCAATTCAGCTTTTGTAGGTTCAGAGTGAGGTTCATGGGGCCTGAATTCTGAGTTCTGTACAACAGTGGTGATATTACATGTTGTGTTCTGGGGTTTAGTAGAAGACATACCTCCTTCTTGATAGGATAGCTATTGAGTCACTAAGTCTCTGTCTAGGAGAGGCTTAGGTTCTGATGAGCCTCTAGACTAAGTCTAAGAGGTTTAAGTTAGTTCTGGGTTCTTAAGGGCCTTGAGGAAGGATGTGACTGAGGCTATATTTGCTTAGGTCAAGCTGGAGAGCAAGACTGGAGTACAGAAGGCTAATTATAGTAATCCATGATGGTCCATGCACAATATACTAAGTATAACTACTGTTACTACTGGCTGGTCCAAATATAGCTACTCATGTGATGTTTATCTAAGTAAAGAAAAAGAGTGTTGCATAATGGGTTACTTGTAAAGGAAAAGTTGTAACAAATGCCCTGGGATTTAGCCAGAGGTTTGGGGGTGGAGCACCCAACAAGCCATGACCCATGCTGAAAGCCCACTAGCATTAGGAGTGGAGCAGCTTTTGTGTAGGCTGGAAGCATGGGTTATAGCTTGTTGTTGTATTTTAACAACTCTTGACAAATACATACCTTGTGTTACACTAATTCAGGAAACAATATTTGTCAAAGATATTTGTGCTTACAGGTGTCCTATATATCCTATAAACCCTATATCCTATATCCTATACATCTACATCTATCTATAATATAAACAGATGTCATGAAGCAAACCTGGCCATAAATGATGTCTAACTAATAAATTTACATAAGCATTACAAACAAAACTGTTAGATTATAGTGCAGGTTGCTGATATCATTAATCCATAACATGACATATTCATTTGCCTGCTCCTATGTTTTTATTCCTCACTCTCACTTCCCACCATCTCTCCCCTATTCCTTCTTGCAATTGCAGATGCTTATGCCACTGCTGCCACCACTGCTAATGACAACAACAAAGGTGACAATTTCAATGATAATAAAGACAACAATGATGATAACAAAGACAACAACAACACTGGCAATGCAGACAATGAAGATAGCAACAACAAAGATGATGTGAGGGATGGAGAATGAAGGGCAGTGGACCAGGTCAAGGTATATAGCTATGCACCATGTAGCCCTGAACTCTGCTAACATATATTCCCCCATCCATAGACAGCACCAGTAATGCCAGCAGTCATCCCAAAAGTGCCTCCACCACCACCAAAGCCATGCCCACTGCTTCAAAGCCACTTCCACCACTCCACCACACACAACAACTGCCCCACTGCACACAAAAACCACCCCATTGTGATGAAAACACCTCACCAGTGGGAGAACTACCCTCACACTGTAAAAAGCCCAACCCACCTCCAACAGTCCCCCCCCTTCCCCACCACTGAAAGCTGACCCACCACCCTACTATTGTAAAAACACTTCCACCACTGCAAAAAGCACCCTGCCACTGCAAAACTGCCCCCCACCACTGTGAAACCACTCTGCCCACTATGAAACTGCACTACCTACCATGAAAGCATCCTGTCCACTGCAGAATTGCCCTACACACCCCAAAATTGCTTCCTACTCACTACTAAAAGCCCCACCTACTGCTAACAGCCCCAACCACTGTGAAAACATCCTACTGAGTGTGAAAGCACTATGGTGATCACAAAATTGTAGCCCACCACTGCAAAACCTCCTCCACTACTGCAAAATTGACCTCTATCACCACAAAATTGATTTTATAATATTTGGTAGTAATAAGTAGATGAAATAAAGATGTGAAATATATAATTGAAAAAAGTATTAAACTGAGTGAAAAAGGATAAGAAAAGAAGTATTTTAAAATAAAGAATTAGTGGGAAATGACTGGGGATTCAGGAGTGGAGCCCCCAAGAAGGAAAAAAGTGAGGGTTTGGGGGTGTCAGCCCCCAATAAGCTGAAATACAAGCATTAGAGAAGTGGTGCATGTGCATTAGTGTGAGCACCACTGCTCTAGAGGTGCAGCATGGAAGGTTGTCCTTATACATTAAAATAGAAGGGCATTTTGACTCTGATGATTCAGAAAATGACTAATCCCCACATGGGTAACAGAGGAAAAGCCAATGCCTTGGGATTCAGCCAGGGGTTTGGGGGCAGAATCCCCAACAAGCTGTGACCCATGCTGAAAGCCTGCCAGGATTAAGAGCATAACAACTTTCATGCAGGCTGTAGACATGGGTCTAAGGCTTGTATGCAATAAATACAAAATGCTGTATTGTGCTAACCAAGAATGTGCTCCTCTTCCTGATAAAAAATTTAGTTGGATATATCTCAATTCTGCCAAGTTTTTAAAAGTTGGCCAATCATTGTGGTTTAATCACATTTTTTCAAATGCAGTCTTGAATAGAATATAGATCTTTCATACTTCTACTGCAGCCCCTACTGAATTCTGGAATAACAGCTTTGGAATTACCAGAAAAAGACAATTTTATTAAAATTTCTTATCAACATATTTTGCAAGTATTTATCCAAGAGTCTATTTGAACTTTGGCTGCTGCACAAAACATGGATTTGGAAATTTCAGATAAACTTTCAATTGATATCATTACACATGAAGACTTTTCTATTCTTTTTGATAAAGGAGTTATTTTCTCAGTTGCTCAGTATTCTTGTGCTAAATGCACTCATGCACATAAAAGAAGAACTGGTGTATTTCCAAATCTCAGTCCAGCTAGTATAGCTGTGGTTGATGAAAATCAAGAGGCTCCCAGTCTTTCAGAATCTGATGCTGTTCAACATGATTTTACCACTATAAGGCCTTTGTTTTTGATATAAGTATGGAAGTCAATGTTAATGTATCATCTAACAATGAGTATGCTCCTGTTAAAATAGTTGTACCTAATGGAATTTTAATGAGTCCTAAAGTATGTTGAATAATATTTTCTACTTCATAAATCTAATATAATACTTAGACAATGTAGGATGTTGGCTTCAGCTTATGTGCTGCACCACCCACTATCCTAGTCCTGTATTTAATATAGCAAACAATAAGGAGAGAGATCAAACAAGAAGTGAGAGCTCAGCTTGTCAACAAAGGGACAAGGGTTCAGCCAAGGTTTGACCCAAGGTTGGATAGAGTGTCTGGAGGATCAGACAAGAGGTTGAGAGAGTATAGAGTGCATATCAAGCCCAGGAAGTGGATTGACAATACAATTAACAAACTGAGAAAGTACAACTTGAATACTACTGTTTATATACTATTCATAGAGATAAGCTATTAGATACTAAGTCCAATGAAAATATACAATGCATGTGGAAGTAGAGGTCAGGTTGTAACCAGAGTGTGGAGAGAGTCAGATGAACAGAGACTATGTGGAGACTAATGTAACTAAGTAAAAGGCTTTGTGGATATAAAAGATAAGGAACTTGAAATGAGACTAGTATGGAATGGAGACTCAATATAGAATATCTGAAATGCATAGTTGGCCAGGACATGGTCAATGCAGCCAAGGCTTGGGTGCAAGGTGAACAGGTGGAGTAGTCTGTAGGGTAGAATGACAATAAAATTGTTTTACTGCCTTATGTCATGAATTCACCTTTTATTTTTGCATTCATCATGAGGCAACTGTGCCCATGAGGACAACACAAGGCTATATTCTTTTTATGATCAATCATTACTTACATGCACAGGCCATGAGTAGTACATGCATAGTACATGAGTTGGGTAGTATTTAGTTACATCATTTGTACTCAGAACCCCAGTCTTGAGCTGGTCATATCTCCACTAGCAATACAGTGGTCTTCCTGTCTCTAGAGCTTGCAAGGTCACTTCATTCTAAGTGTAGATAGGCTTCCTCTCAATATAATCTCTTAAATCTACAAGGGTGGTCTTCCTTGCCTTACTGATACTAATGGTCTCTCTGAAACTAACCAGGGATGGTCTTCCTTTCCCTTATTAATTCCCCAAACACAGTGGTATTCCTTCTGTCTTTGTGTGAAGATTCCAGGAAATGGTCTTCCTTTCTCCTGATATTGCACTTTTTACTAATTAAGCCAAAAGGGATGGTCTTCCTGTCCCTCAGACTTCTCAATTCACTAACACAAATGTAGGACTTAGTCCTTGACTTCATTATATGGTACTCAGTTTGTTGCTCTCTTAGATTAAGGTATAAGGTGGTTTTCACTCTCAAGTTGCTAGCTCTAGCTAGAACACCTAACTTCAAACCAAACCAAGATCTGCTCATATCTCTGACTTAGCATTGCAGGAGCTGGTGAGCTTGTCACTGCAGATTGCATTGTGAGAGAATGGGGGAAAAACCCCTGTTGCCTTCTTTATTCCTTATCCTTGAGCTTTTATCCCATCCTAGATAGCTGTTTTTAACTTATTTCTTGGCTTGGTTCTCAGTTTGCTAGTATTTCAGGCATCTCTTGCTAAAGATCAAATGTTTATTCATATTTATTCTCCAGGATAGTGTCTCACTAGTGCCTTTCTCTTCTATTTCACTCTCTTTTCAGAGCCTAGCTACCTATCTGACACTTTGTCTATTTGTGTTTCTCTTACTTATCTTCTGTCTGTGCCTAGTAGGGTTTCCTACTTAGGTACCATGGATCTGTATATTTCATTTATTATTATTTTATGTTCTGTCTGTATATGATTATCTGTACAGTCTTATTTTGTGCAAGCTTCTACTATGTTTCCTTTTCACTCCTTGTGTGCAGATGTTAGGGCTCATGTCTGGAGCCAAAAAAACACTAATCTTACTTCAGTTTGGCTGTGCTTTGGCTGCTATCAGTTACAGCTTAGCTGTATTGGTTCCCCCCAGGTTCCAGATGCTGGTGTGATATTCAGTGCTGCTGCACTCTGCAGTTTCCTTTATTCTAGCTACTCTGTTTTCTCCAGTATGTGGGACTTTATTATTGTACTATATCCTGTTGTAGCTAGCTGTTTTCACCAACATCCTAATTTGGGTGTGGATATATAGTTTTCCTTAGTGTTTAGGTGTAGACCTGCCTAGGGCATATCAAAGGACTTGGGATTTGCAGCAAATTGAAGTGTGACAGGATGGTGATGAGTGATGGCCAGAATAGGATATGACATTTGCCTCCAGCCTGCACAAAAGTTGCTGTGCTCCTAATGCTGGCAGGCTTTTAGCATGGGTCATGGCTTTTGGGGGCTACACCCCCAAACCCCAGCTCAATCCCACAGCATCAGCTTCACCTATGCCACTCTTTCAGGGATTAGTCATCTTCTGAGTCATCAGGGTCAAATGACCCTTCTGTTTTAATGTATAGGATAGATAGGATAAATATATAGCTGTTCTAAGAATTTGTTGTAATCCATAAGTTAATGTAATAGTTTATGCTTAATTCTATTTTTAGAAAATTCCCACACTAACAATAAAGATTTATGCCACAATTGTTTCATTTGCATTCTGAACTCACCACATTATCTATTACATCATTCATTACATCAATATATTATGTTAGCTATCACATCAATATTATGTCAGCTATTATATTATCTATTACATCAGCTATATTTATTATTTTTAATTCTAGCAAAGATAAATGGTGTATATGACATGGATTCCATGGAATCATTCCACTTCCATTCCAAACACACTTACTTTTTAATGAAATGGGATAAAAGCAAGTAAAGGGAATATGACTGAGTATTAGATTGCTTACTAGTGAAATTCCATGGATTCCACCGGAATCCAAGTGGCAGTGTGGGGACCGTAGAGACCTTAAAACTCCGCATATGTACTGTCACAACATGGTACATAAGAGTCGCTACTACTACTGGCTGGAGATACAACTGCATTTATATACGACGTGACCTGTACATTGTGTGTTGCAGTTTGGAGTATTTAGAGACTAGGAGAAAACGTTCAACTTCAGGAAGAATTTTGCAAAGGGAAAAGCCAAGAAGAATGAAGATGGAGCAGAGAGTAGCAGAGAGATCTGAGACGAAAGGTAGGTAACAAAGTCATGCCATAACTCAGCCGTCTCTTCTAAATTCATCTTATTTTCATGCCTTCGTGAATCCTTCTTGCAACTCAAACACATTTCCATCCTTTCCCGTATATCAAAGCCACCTCCTATATCCTGTTCTGCAGTTCTAATTTAAAAAATAATGGAATGGAGGACCTGTATCAGACTACAGGACGGAGAAATGTGTCAACCAACAATATTTCTCCGTCCTGAAACACCCGTCGAAATCCCTCCGTTGCTCTCCTAGCGTCTCCCTATTAATATAGGTACATCATGGCGGCTGTCGTAATTTATCATTCCTCAATTGCCCTTGTTCCACTTTGAATAAGCGCCAAATGTTGCCGGTAGAACTGTTTAACTCGATCTCGTGCAATCCCTCGCTTCCACTAGGCACAAAGCCTCCTAAAAGACTATTGAATGCATGGCATGATAAGAAGTCATGAGACCGCACTTCGAGAGATCCAGATACTGCATTCGTCCGTGCCAGTGCCACAGTTTGTTCCCTCCACCAGGAGGCAGAGCTTCCATCACTTATCAAGTCTTCCATGCTCGACGTTGAAACCTGAGATCGTATATTGATGCATTTTCTCTGGCGTCTACCGGAACTAATTAACGGCATTGTACTTCTTTTGCCCCACCTTTTGGTAATCATGTCCAATAAGACTGGACTCGTTAAATTAGGGGTTGCGATAGAATCAACAGTCTCTGACCTTTCTCATCCAAGAGCACACCCACTGCATAATGTCTGTTATGATTCGGAAAATCAAGGCATTTCGTCCATTTCATGGAAAGCAAACCATCGGTGGCAAAGATTGGCTACAAGCCTCTATCAGTACAGTCAAACTCGTCAGCCAAGCTGGGAACCTGGCCGGTTTCCCATGCGTAAAAGTCGCGGCTGATGTAGTTCTCATGTTACTAGAACCTCTCGAGGTGAATACCAAACCTCTTTTTTGCATTCGCTTTGGTTTAATTTTAATTCAGCTAGCCATACAAAACCGAGACGATTTCAAAATTTTAACGGAAGATGTGGTTGGCATTATCACGCGGTTTCATGATCGCGCCATGCGGAAATCTTCCGATAGTACTATCCTGCAAGGAGAGTGCAAGAAATTTACTGAGTAAAAATTTTCTTCTAGTCGCTGTCATTACGCTAACAATCATAAATTAGTATTCTTATTAGACTCAAATCAGATATGGACGAGATGATGAGAACTAGATCGGGCCTTGTATCGCAATACTGGCTCTCTCGTGAAATAAGAACACTGATTGATCGGTACCGTCAACTGCTCTCATCAGAAATACAAGTAACGACTGTAAGTTTCCTTCTTTCCTCTAACATTTGATCTATTTATGCAAAATTTTCAGCTGGAAACGGCCATGGAAATATTGGCCAATGTTAGTAAACCAGCAAGCCAAACGGCAATCGAGATTCAAGTGCCACGATTAGCGAACGTGAGTGGATTGTATAATATATGTCACCAGTACTGATTTCGGTAATTTATAGTTTAAGCAAATTCAATTAGGCGACATTCATCGCCTGTCGAAGATTACTACTATTAATAATTCTCGGGGACTCGGCCTTGAACAGGATCAGGGCGATGAAGAACCTTATTTTGAAGAATATGCTGTGGAGGTAGCAGGGTTTGAAGGAAAACGTCGCTTAGCACGATATTATAATGAAAAAGCGCTTGATGTATGTTTATTCGCTAAGACTATTCTTTGTCTGGTAACTGAATAGAAGATTCGATAATAGAAGTGGCGCTTGGATGCAGAATTCTATTCTTCGGTCAAGTAAGTTCCGGATATTTTCCTGGAGACAATTCGATGAAACCGAGATTATACAGTGATCATCGAATTATTCAGCTTTTTGCGAGTGCGTCTACGCCTGGTGTTCTCATATTTCATGATGGTGCTGTTTGTATATCTTCACCTCATGCATCGGGCTCATGTGTGACACTTAGGGTTAAAAAAACTGTTGGAGCTCTATAGTAGTCAAGAACCGTTGGAAATGGTGGCCTCAATGTTCGAAATGGTGAGTTCTAATGTAATTTTTCTCCAAGAAAAATGAATTCAAAATGAATTTCCCAACCAGACTACTGATTATAGAGTAACAATGCCTTTATTTCCTTTTTCACCGCACCATTAACAGAACTATCACACAGAAAAGCTGGTCATTCTTCTCCTCTCGTTTAAAGGATATCTCTTATGAAGATTATTCACGCCATGTCATAGAAGAATGGTCCGACAACTTTGGCTTTGAGACGAGAGTCACATCGGACGGAAAGATTTGCTTCTCCATAGTTCACCTGCCATTCGTAATATATATCACCTTTTAATTCCAGTAGTAACGCTGAAATAATTCTTAATAGAATGACATAGCTGACAGGGAAAAGGTTTTCGCCACGTGCGATGTCCGTGATATTCCCTCCCCTCGACCTGATGCGCCATTCATGGACATTATTCGCCATGGAAAAAAGTCTTATGATATCAAAACAATAAGGAACTGCGTTACTGCCTTCCTTGAATTGATGTGGGCATTATCGCACAACACAAAGTGGGACTCTTCTTATCCTGCTTTTGGTCAGTCCATTCTAGGCGGCATTTATTATTGCGAGCGCCCATGGAAGCCCGTGTTACTGTTCACGCCATACCCGCAGTACAAGTATGCGAAATATATAATAAAAGTTCCTGAGTGGACATTCTCACCTCCGTGGGGTGTGACTGACAGTCAGCAAATTGGAAACAACATCTGGTGAGTCTTCTAATTGATAAGCATTACCTATAGCCGACTTACTCTCCATAGCTTCACTATTTCTCGTCCTAAATCGGCATCGGGTTGTGAAATTTCTATCCATGCAACAGCTGGTATAAATCCTAAAGCACGCTCAAGCTTGATTATGGCAATCCGTAAAATATCAACGCACTATGATAGTTACAGTAAGTCTGTGATTTGATGGTTCAGCGTCTGGCGTACTTCTATAATTTTAACATAGGTGTTATTAATGAAGTTTCGGTAGACATCAAAATAGCGTTCCATCGACCTGGCGTCCTCAATGCACCCGGAGAGTATTTTCTCTTCATCCCGGAATTCATCAATAGGAATGGGCAAATCACAGCTCCTGAAGCATATATATCTCGCGATCCAAAGGGAGCTCGGCGACTCAGGAACTATCAACTGTCCCTCGAAGGGCTAAGCGAACCAATCGTTCAGGTGAAATATCACATCAAGTCCTGGTTGAGCAAGAAGATTTGGGCACTGGGTGATTTTTACGACATATGTGGGTTTGATGCTAAGGGTAATGGCGTGGCGAACCTGGTTCGATTACCCGAAATAAAATTTCGATCGCCAGGTACGGTTTGTCATTACCTCATTTCTTTTTCAAAAATTCACTTGCTCTCAGGTATTGAAGTTCCCAATTTAATTAGGCGCCACTCTGAGAATCACCTTGTACTTAAAACGCCTCTATGCCCGAATATGGCTAGTGAACATCACTGAGATGATGCGGACGGGGCCGGTCAGGTGAATGGACTTGTTAATAAACATCCATCCTCTCATTTCCGCAGTTCCAATGGCCTTCGAGGCTTTAGCTCGCATTCCTCGTCAACCTCTGTAATGGAGACCATTCATTAAACTTGTGTCTCAATCAACCAAACCTATGTCACTGCAGCGGCTACACCAACCGGAGAAGCCTGCAACTCTTTTTTGCTATCTGAAATTGTTTAGTGATTCCAGTCATGACACACCCAGTGATGGCAGGGGCCAAGAGAAAATGTTGCGGGTGCTGCGATTGTTGTGGACTTTTTATCACTGGTATATTTAGGACACATATTATTTGCATATCTCCCCGGCCACAACAGTGATCATTGACATGTATTTATTTTTATGATAAATGAGTGCAAATAAATTCCTTTAGTATTTTCTGCCTTAAGCCACAAGGAAATCAATATCTTTAAGCATAATAACAGATTCACTAAAGTCAGACAAAGTACTGAAATGATAAGATTTATTCATTTGGATAATTGAGCAGAATTTCAGCAGGGGCTAGGTGCAGTTATACAGTAGAGCTAGCCAATATATACAAGCACCATGCAAAGTAAATAGATGTTCTCAGCAATGACATAGCAGGAGAACAATGCTATATTTAAATACCTAAATTAAATAAATGTTCTATACACTAATAAGCAAAGTGGAAATCAATAATGAATGTGGGTGCACATACCTCAGCAACAATGTAGCAGGAGAACAACACTGAGATGTTATGTGTCATAGTAAGTGATTAGTAGTCCAAAATTGTAACTGAGTTTTAATTATGTAATGAATGAATGAATCTGTGTGTATTTATCTAATTTTTAACACCATGTACTTGGTAAGCTGCACATAACATATGTTGCAACAAGTAAAAGAGTTATTGTTAAAACACCTGTCATGGAGTGCCACTCTCCTCCAAGAAATAAGAGACCAATGAGAGCAAACAACAAAGGGGAATAGATTGTGGTCTTGGGTCCACTTGGGCAAGATACATGGACAAGGTAGATACAGCCTACATACAGCCTATCAGAATATTCCACACACTGCCACCTTCTGACCACAAGCACAAAGCTCATACAACCCCAACTCTTGACAGTTGTCATAGACAGTGCTGTGATTATCTAGCCATATAGTACTAAATTTTCTCATATATTGCAGCTCAGCCAAACCTTGTCTCTGATAAACTAACTAACATAGCTCATGAGTATATTTGTGTTAGTATGTTAAGTATCCTTCTTTATATTCTATATGACTCATTTTGTTACTATATGCTCTTACCATTCTCCTAAACCATTGAAAATGGCAAATTCAAGATGGATTATTGGCAATTTTTTAGTTAAAGTCATGGTCAATTACAGTCTGCAGAGATATGTAAATAATTATCTTGTACTTCTGCAATGAGATGCAGTTGAGCTCTGATGGAAAGATTATATTCAATATAATATTCCAATCTATGGTTTATGTTTTAAATATGAATTATAACAGCAATTTCACTTTGTTTACTGTACTTGAGTCATATTTAATCATTGATGTGCTGTTGCAATTGATGAGCAACTGACAAGCACTTGACAGAGGTGATGCAACTCAGAGAAAATATACAATACCTTACACAGGTTAAATTTGGGCAGATTTCCTTGTAATGGATGTTTACACTCACATGATACCATACATAGGTGTTTAAGTATAATGCAGGCTCTTATGCAAAAAAATCTTGCACTTATCAAGGAAATACTAGATTACTCTTTGAATTTCTATCAAATTTATGGTCATGAGATATATTCCACCACTGATATCACTATTACAAATCTTTAACAATGAACCAATAATGAAGTTATGAAGTCATTGATTGTGAGAACTTTTCACATCAGTTGTGTCAAGTGCAGCACTGTCAGGGCATTTTCACTATGCTCAGCTTTGGTAATGCTGCCCTGATGGCATGGTGGGAAAGTTCTAATTGCCTTGCTTGTAATTATGTCTTGCCCAATGGGAAATCATCATGCAAATCACTGCTCAATTTCAATCCTGCATTTAGACAGGTAATTTTGTTCTTGTGAAATGTCTTCCCATTGCATTGACATATAAATCCATGGTGACAAGTATAGCAAAAGCAAATATGAATGAAAAATATCAAGGTGTATAAATAGAAAATAGCCAAGAAAAGGCAAGGAGTGGCAGTGTACAAAGAGGTGACTGACCATTGTAATGCATTAATGTCTTTTTCTAGTGCTCTGAACTGCACAGCATTATAGATCACCTTCCTAGCATAGGACATAGCCTCCATGTGTGACATTTATGCTCTGTGACTACCTTAGTCTACTGCATTCAACAATCACAAATCAATACCTGCAACCTAGGTATGCAACAGTAAATATAGCTTGTTACTTAGATTGAAGATTATCCTAATTCAACTAACACTATTCCCTGTTGTGATGGCAGAGGTCAAACTTATTTGGAAATAGGGTCCTATTATGCAGAATTGCTCTTCAGACTAGCTGCTCAAAAGAGAAGTTTATCTCTAGCATAGAACTCAAATCATATTGTTCCAACTCCTTCACTAGCACTCAAAAATAATTTAAGTTCATGTGAGCAAGTCTAAACTTAGATATATTCAAAAAGCTGTATAAGATATAGTTCACTTTAAAACAATATGAATGTATGGCAGTATTCTAGCTAGACTTCAAGGGTAGTCTTTCTTTCCCCTAATCTAATGAGCTGAATTCATAGAGATGATCTTCCTTTCTCTAGAATTTGCATACCAACTTACTATATGTCTGGATGTGGCTGTTATGGTGATTAAGCCTTTGTTGTAGGTTCAAAGCATAGTTCATTGGGTTGAAGTTTGGAGTTCTGCTATAACAGTGGTGAGACCACATGTTATGTTCTTTGGTTCAGTAGTAGACATGCTTCTTGTTGGCTAAGACAGCTGTCAAGTTGCTCAGTCTCTGTATAAGAGAAGCTTAGGTTCAGTTGAGCCTCTAGACCAAGCCTTAGAGGTTTGAGTTGGTTCTGGGTTCTGAAGGTCTGAGCAAGAATGGAACTAAGGCTATATTTGCCTAGGTCAAGCTGAAGAGCAAGACCAGAGTACAGGAGACTAATTATAGTAATCTATGGTGGTCTGTGTATGATATACTAAGTATAACTACTGCTAAAGTTGGCTAGTTCAAATATAGCTTTTCATGTGACTACTGTTATAAATAAAGAAAAGACCATTGCATAGTGGGTTACTTGTAAAGGAAAAAGTTGTAACAGTGGCCTTCCTTTCTCTCAGACTTTGAAATTCATAAGGATGGTCTTCCTTCTCTTGTATCTCTAATAAAACTCTTTATGACCTAAGAGAATGTCTTCCTTCTGTCTAAAAGCAAAATTCTTAAGAGATGGTCTGCCTTTCTTTTTGACTTCACAAATTTAACTACCTAGGCCAAAGGGATGGTTTTCCTTTTCCTGAGAATTTGCAGAGGATGAAACACTTGAGAATTAGTCTCCTAGAATTCAATTATCTTGAGTAGATCTCACAACCCTCAAATAAGATATAGGGTAGTGATGTTTGCTCTCAAATGTCTAATACTAGCTAGACAACAAAAATTAGATAGAATAAAGATTGGCTTGAGTCCTTTTACTTTGCAATTGCAGAAGCTATCAGGCTTGTCACTGCCAACTGCTTTGCAAGAGAATGTAGGCCAAATCCCTATTATTCTTCCCTGGTGCTGTCCCAGGGTATTTATCTACCTTCAGTTCCTAAGTTGGGTTGGTTTCTAGCAGATCTCTTTGTAGCCCACTGAAAAGGTGCTGTTGTCTGTAGGATGGAATAACAATAAAAGTTGCTATCCTGCCTTACAGAGTGCTCACAACCTCTTACATTTGTTGGGGCAAGTTTGAAATGAGATAGTATTTGAAAATTTGGTACAAAATGCACAAGATATAATAAAAGGCTGTGTGACACTATGCCAGCTAGATGTAGTGAATGGTCTTCCTTTTGACTAATCTAGCTACAGCTTGGTGAGATGGTCTTCCTGTCTCTAGAGCTTGCAATGGCAATTTGTTCTAAGTATGGATAAGGTTCCCCTCAATATAATCTCCTAATTCTCTAAGGGTGGTCTTCCTTCCCTAGCAAATGCTAATGAAACTATCTAGACCAGAAGGGATGGTCTTCATTCTGTCTTTGGGCAAAGAATCCAGGAGATGGTCTTTCTGTCTCCTGAAATTGCACTTTTCACTAACTGAGTCTGGAGGGATGGTCTTCCTGTCCCTCAGACTTCTCAACTCAATACAACAACCTCAGGACTTGGTCCTGGTACCTGGTTGTATGTAACTTGGTCCACTGCTCTCTTTAAAATATATATAAGATGTTTTTGCTCTCAAGTATTTAGCTCTAGATAGAACATCTAACTTTGAAACCAAACTGAGATTAGATCATATGTTTCAACTTAGCATTGCAGGAGCTAAGGGGCTCATTACTGTGGGTTGCATTGTGAGAGAACAGGGGCAAAATCCCAGTCAGTTCTTTCCTTTCCTTGTCCTCTGACTTTTATGCTGTCCTAGGTTGCTATTTTTAGCTGATTGCTTGGCTAGGTTCTGGGTTCACTTGCATTTTGGCATCTCTACTAGAGATTGAATGTTTATTCACATTTATTCTCCAGGATGGTATCCTGCCAGTGCCTTTTCTTTCTATTTTGCTCTCTTTCTTGGAGCTTAAATACATGTCTAGGCACCTTATCTATTTGAGTTTCTCTTATTATATTCTGTTAGTGCCTGGTAGGCCCTCTTACTTAGGTAGTATAGCTCAGTATCTTTTGTCTATTATTATTCTATGTCCTGCTTGCATCCAATTACCACTACAGCCTTCTTTCATGCAATGTTCTAACTATGTTTCCATTACTTTCTTTATGTGCAACTGTTAGGCCTTACATTTGTAGCCAAACAAGACCAGCCTTGTCTCAGTTCAGCTGTGCTATATCCATCCTAGGGCTTAACTTAGCTATGTCAGCTTCATCCAGGTTCTGGATGACTGTGCTATATTCAGCACTGGTGTGCTCCAAGTTCCCTTCTATGCTGGCTAGACATGCTTTCCTCTGTACTTAGGGATTTGTTGTTGTACTTCATTCTCTTGTAGCTAGTTGCTTTTACCTATATCATAGTTTGGATACTAAGATGTGATTTTTCCTTAGTGTTCAGGTGTAGATCTGCCTAGGGTGTATCACCACTGATGTGTTGTGCATCTCTGTTGTAGAGCAAATGTTTATGATCATTTGTCAAGCTTCTTGTGTCACTTTGGCACTTCTTTAGAATTTTGCTTCTTTCTTGGAATTTGTAGCACCACAAAAATGGCCATAATCAGTCTTATTTCATTGTCCCCCAGTTTAAGTTCAGTGAAATGTTGCAGATGCTCCTCCCCTAGCTGGAATGTCATAACTTCATTTTATTCTTATGTCATAGCATTCCCATGTATTGTCACCACAGTGGCACCCTTCCTTCCAGATATTTCTGCCATATTCATACATTCAACATTGCAAGCACATGCTATGCTCTGCACCTGTTGCCAAAAAAATAGATAGGTGTATTCAGATCTGGCTTAGCTGTCCAGGCACTTGACAGTTCTACGCTGGTTGCTATTTTTACTACAGCAGTCCTTTCATTGCACTCTGTGATAGCCAGATGTGCTGTTTCCTATAATTAAAGATACATTGAACATGCTTTACTGTTCATTAGTTACTTATGTTTATTTATTATATATTTCTAATAGCAAATCACAAAATTATTAGGAATAGAATCATGTCTGATCTATCACTATAATCCAGGTCTATCTGATGTGAGGTCCAAAGGATAATGAGGACATTTTAATATACCCTGCAAGATTCTAGATACCAAGGTTTCTTTCACTCCAGAATGCTGATTTCAGCACAAAAAGAGGTGCAATAATACATCTTTCATCTGTCAGGGTTTCCTATATTCCTGGAATATACTTGACCCATGGAATATACTTTATCCATGGAATGTTCTAGAACATGGAACATTTTAGTACATGGAACATTCTAGAATATGGAATATAGATAACTCTGCTCTGAGTCAGAGGCTTACTAAGCTAATTACTCAGCCATAGCTTACTCAGCTATATATGACTTGGATGCTTATTCAGCCTAGCTATGCAGTAGTTAGTCATCCCTTTAGAATATTCTAGAAGTAGTGCTCAGTAGTATATA